>RJWJ010012348.1:0-42212 GCA_004363605.1 Indri indri
CTCAGGGCCTTCATGTGTTCTGTTACCTGTTTTTCCACACACCTTAGGTTAGTAGCCCTTGCTCAGGGGGTCCTGGATGTCTCCAGCCCTCAGACCAGTACCACCACGCTTTCTCTTAGCATCCTGCACTTTTCTTTCCAAAGGACTCACCACAGTGGCGGTTTGGTAGGTGTTTGTGTGATCTTGCAATATCTGTTTCCCTCACTGGGCCACAAGCTCCACGAGGGCAGGAAAAGGTACAACTAAGGCTGTGCTTGCTCCTGCTGTATCCCTAGTGCCTCACACAGAGCCTGGCATACAGTACACAATCCAGAACAGCTTGTGGAACACACTCGTGACTATCAAAAACATATTTTAAATAATTGGCACTTGGGTCGTGCTTTTCTAGTTTATAGAGTGACATTTTATGCCTATTGTGCCCCGGCTGGTCTTCATATCAACCCTGTGAGAAATACCGATGTGGGACATTTGGTTGTCATCTCACGGGCATGCAGTATTTTCACCTGCATCACCTCACCTAGTGCTTACTTAGACCCTCACGATTTACAGCCCAGCAGCACTGGGCTCTGGATACCACATCCTCTTCACACACGTGGGTCCTTCTCCCTGCAGAGCGTGCCCTGCCAGTCGTGGATGCCATTGTGCGCCACCCAGACCCCTTTCCAAGCTGGAACCGTTGGTTGTTAACATCACCTCGTTGCTCCCGCTGTAGAGAATTGCCCCCCTCCATAGAACAGAAAATGGACTCTCCTCACCTGGAAGGGGCCGCATAGTCAATGACTGACTGACACAGGGGTCCAGAAAGCCACTCCCTTGGCCTCAAGGAATGTGTTCCCTCCAAAATCCATGTGTGGAAACTTAATCCTCATTGTATTGAGAAGTGGGGAAGTGAATAATGCCTTACGGAAGGGCTCAAGTTTGAAGGGAGCATGCTCTTGCTCTTCTGCCACATGAAGATGCAGTGTTCATTCTCTTCTCTTTGCCTCTCCATCCCTCCCACCATAGGAGGACACAGCAAGAAGGCCCTCACCAGACACGAAACCTGCCAGCGCCTTGATCTTGGACTGCCCAACCTTTAGAACTCGAAGAAATAAATTTCTGTTCCTTATGCATTCCCCAGTCCATGGTATTCTGTTAGCAGCACAAATGGATTAAGACGGTGGTGCAATTTGTGCCCAGAGTTTCCTCCCAGAGCCGGCGTCCTCGCTTAGCTCCTTCCCTGCCCGTCCCTCACTGCTGCTTCCCCCACGCCCCAGGAGACGCCCCACAGGAATCCCCGTCTCAGGCTCTGCTGCTGGGAATCCCAACCTAAGACACACTCCCTGTCCACCTCACACACCTCTGTCCTCCCTACAAAGTGATTCCATCAGAGGAATGCCTTCCTCTTCCTGGAGGTGGTAAGACAGGTGAGTACAGATGGTATGGTCCTCAGAGAAGAAGCACCCAGGGGCCTGGTGGGTCCCTGCAGGCTGCCAGGTATGGAGGGAGCTCTACAAAGTGGGTGTTTATGGAAGCCACTCTGCCAGTACCCAGGGCTGTAGAAACCAGCAAATGACCTTCCCTGGGGCACTGAGGCACTCGTCTTTGCTCCTTGGTGAGCTGGCCCTCCTGATGGAAGAGGCAATACTCACTCTTTGGTCTCCCTGCCCAACTTCTGATTCCTGAAAAGAAAGCAAGGGAGCCCACCTTTGGGTCATGCAGGAGCTTACCACAACAGGGCCCCAATGTCTCAAGGGCCAATGCCACTGGACCCTTGAAGCCCAAGCTTCCAGAGAGGCCCAGGAAGGAACCGGAACCTTCTTCCACCAGCCTAAGGCCCACTTCCCTCTTCCAGCATACTGATGGTGGACATGTGTGCTCCCTCGGTGAGATCCTACCTCTCTTCTGCAAGGACGTGGCTTTACCCTGTGACCACCACAGGTCTACTCCTCCAAATGTACGTAGAAAAGCCCAAAACTCATCTCAGAGATGTGCATGTAGTTTTTCCCTGTCTTTGTTCCTTCACTAGATGGTAAACTCCAGGAAGGCAGGGACCATGTGTTGCTTATCTTAGTAGCTTCTCTGGTAGCAAGAATATAAATTGTTTTTTTGGTTTTTTTTTAGTTGGACGGGTCTTTAGGGAAATGTAGTACAATTTCCTAGAACAGTGTCTTGTGATCAATCTTATTAAATGAGTGAATGAATATTTTTTAAATAAGATCTTGCAATAACTTTAGCCAAAATATAATTTTGCAGATGGTGCCATCTCGCTGTGTCCTCACATGGCAGAGAGAGAGGGGGATATTTCTGTCTTCCTCTTCTTATAAGGCTACAGTCCTATCAGATTAGGGCCCCACCCTTATGAACTCATTTAACCTTAATTTCTCCTAAAGACCCTATCTCCAGGCCGGGCACGGTGGCTCACGCCTGTAATCCTAGCACTCTGGGAGGCCGAGGCAGGTGGATTGTTTGAGCTCAGGAGTTTGAGACCAGCCTGAGCAAGAGTGAGACCCTGTCTCTACTAAAAAAATAGAAAGAAATTAGCTGGACAACTAAAAATATATGGAAAAATTTAGCCGGGCATGGTGGCACATGCCTGTAGTCCCAGCTACTCAGGAGGCTATGGCAGGAGGATCCCTTGAGCCCAGGAGTTTGAGGTCGCTGTGAGCTAGGCTGATGCCATGGCAGTCTAGCCTGGGCAACAAAATGAGACTTGGTCTCAAAAAAAAAAAAAAACCAAAAAACCCTATCTCCAGATATAGCGACTTGCGGGTTACGGTTTCCACATATGAATTTTTGGGGGGAGGACACAATTTAGTCCATAGCAACACCCTTTGCCCTGAAACTTTGGGGCTGGATCTGGCCAATGTCAGCAAACGCAAGGAAGCAGGGATGTGAAGGGCACATGCACATGGCCACTTAGTCTCTTACACAGTTGGGCTGCTCCCTCTTGCACCTCTACCTCGCTGTGAGAACATGCCTGGGCTAGCCTCATGGAGTGATGCGAGGCACGTGGAGAAGAGCCAAGACCATCTTAGAACCAGCAGATGACCAGCTGATCCCCTGAAATGTGAGCGAGCCCAGCCAAGGGCAGCTGAGCCTGGTCTGGTCCAGCAGATGGGTGAGAAATAAAAAATGCTTGTTGTTTTAGGTCACCAAATTTCAAAGTGGTTTGTTACATGACAGTAGCTAACTAACAATATCCTCCCTCCGTTCTTTCTCTTCTTTCTTTCCTTTTAGTTTTTTTTAATGTATATATGTCTTTTCCCTTACATTTCTTCTGTTAGAGTTTAAGGATTGAAGCATTATCTCCAAATTTCTTTTAATTCCCCATCACCTGAACTACAATGCTACCCACCACCCTTCTCTAGCCTTTTACCCTTTGTACTGTTCTTCATGGTGCTTATTTACTGCTTGACACGTTATGTCACGTACTTAATTGTTTATTGCCTGCCTCGTCCAGTACTTAATTGTTTATTGCCTGCCTCGTCCAGTAGAACGTAAACCACTCGAGGGCTCGGACCACGTCTGTCTTATCATGTCTGTTGCATGCCCAGCACCTAGAACAGTGCCTGGCACTTAGTAGGCACTTTATAGATATCTGTGGAATGAGTAAATAAATAAGTGAATTTTTCAAAACACTAGAACAATGATCTCTATCTGATATATGTGTATATGTATATATATATGCTCTTATATGCATATATTACATATAAACTGAGTGTTTATGGAATGGATTAAATAGAGTAAAACAGAACCTAGGTTTAAGTTTTGAGGCTTGTGCCAGCATTTTGCCAAGGTGGCCAGATGAATGCCAGTAAAGTGGACAAAGAAACAGCAAAAACTGTTAGTTTTCATTAATCAGAATTAAGAGGCTGAATGTTGCCAATATGTTTATTGTAGGAGAAAGAAATCCTTCAAACGGGGCTGGGGAATCATTTGCCAAGTGGGTTGAAGCTGTGGCCCTGCCCACAACTATGTGCTTGTACTAGCAGAGTCTGGAAGCTTCAGTAGTCAGGGCAGGGTTGGGTGTTTTAGGAACTATACCAAATTCATCTCTTTTCTGGGGTAGTTTAGACAGTATCTTATCCAGTTAATTCTTTGGTAATTCAATTGCTCCCTCTCCTCTGAAAGGGAGTAGGTCATCTAAAGAAAAAATCGTCTCACGCAGAGTTCTAAGCTAGCCACAGTGCAGCTGGGCAACTGGGTCAGCTGGCTTCCAACGCAGAGGCTGCTGGTGGCAGGCTGACCTGTGGCCGTGTCAGGGCTCTATGAGATCTGGATGTTACTGACTGTCATTAGGTAATTTGTGTGAGTGTGAGTAGGGGGAAGTTGGCAGGGCGGAGCAGAAAGTGGGGGCATTTGACTCTGGTAGAATTGAACCTGCAATGAGTGATATTATGGAGAAGACACAGTACTGAATGTTGCTGCATCAGCATCTGTTGAGAAAGAATTCCCCAGGGGAAAGGATGAGGTCTCTCTCATGCCTCCATTTCTCTCCAAATTTCATGGATAGCAATGCCATTGTTGTGTTCCCAGTGCTTCTTTTTCCTGGGAACTGCCCGCCAGCCTCCCTGTCTTAGTTCATTTGTGTTGCTATAAAGGAATACTTGAGGCTGGGTAATTTATAAATAAGGAGGTTTATCTGGCTCACAATTCTACAGGCTGTACAAGAAGCATGGGGACAACATCTGCTTCTGATGAGGGCCTGAAGTGGCTTCCACTCCTGGTGGAAGGTGAAGGGAAGCTGGCTTGTGCAGAGACCACATGGCAAGAGAGAAAGGAAGAGTTGGGGGAGGATGTACAACGCTCCTTTCACCAACCAGCAGGAACTAGCACAGCGAGAACTCGCTCAATCTGTCCTCCCAGGGAGGGCATTGATCTATTCATGAACTGTCTACTCCCATGGCCCAAACACCTCTCTGTAATCCCCGCCTCCAACACTGGGCAACAAATTTGGGGGGGTTAAAAATCCAAACTATGGCACTCCCCCATCCCAATTCAGTTGGTTAAGGGATTACTTATGACAGCCATGATTGCTGACCACTATGTTGTCCTTGGTCAGAGTCGATTTGTCACCTGAGCAGAACCCATCAGAGTCCTTCCCCAGAAACCGGAACCGAGAGAAAGGGAGAGCGAGACAGCTTTCATAATTCTCCAAGTGGTTGAACATACAAACTCTTTTGAGCTGGCAGAGCTGAATATTCTGCAATATGACCTGGAGAAAGCAAGAAAGCAAATATGCAGAGAAAGAAAAAGAAGAAAGCATGTGCCCAGAAAAGACCAAAAACAAGACAATGAAAGAAACTTTACAATGTTCAAATCTGATTCCAGGTCATTTTTGAACTCACAGCCTGGCATTATTTCTTCAAGAGTTATAATTAATTCCCTCTCTGCCGTTTGCCTTAGCCAGCCTAAGTAGATTTCTGTTGCTTGTAACCCAAAGAATCCTGATTTACACATCCTGGATTATGTACCTCTGTTGCTGCCATTCATGGTACAACGAGTTCCATGCTCCATGGGAGGTGTTGTCTGGCTCGAAAGCCGATAGGTCTCAAATATCAAAGATCACAGGAGGCCGAAAGTCTGGCACTATTCATCCAAGTCTCTTCAGCAAGAGGGGCTGTCTGTTTGGGTCTGCTGGACAGTGACGTCCGACGGGGAGGGTCAAAGATCCCGTGGAAAGAGTGATGAGTCTCTCCAATTCTATCCCTGGATTTCTAACACCTTAATACAGTGTTTCTAACTGTGCTTATAATTCTTTTACCTGAGCACTCCCCTATTTACAAACTTCCAGTGGTTTCTCACTGCCAGCTAACAGCCACCCAGATACTGTGACCTGCTGTTCAAGGTTCTCAATGAGTTCTCATAATTTTTCAATTTTAGTCCCTAGATGTCTCCATACAACTTTGCACTTCTTTTCCCCTGAGAGTACCAACTTGCATACCTGGTATCTCTGCCATTTTGGGCAGGAACTCTGTACCTGTACATTTTTCAGGATTTTGATTTATGTTGCCCTCCCAGAGAAATTTTCCAAATCTACCCTGCTATCAGTAGGATAAGAGAAGGCTGCCTTTCTGGTATACTTTACAACACTGAACATTATTCTTCGTAATCTTTGCCAAAGTAATAGGCATTCCTTTGGTTACTAATGAGGCTTAATGGTTTTTCATGCACTTCAGGATAATTTGTAACTCTTTTATTTATTGGGTTTTAATGCTCTTGGCTAGTTTTTCTACCATACATTTACAACTGTCATATTGATTTGAAAGAGTTCTTTATTAAAGATATCAACTCTTTGTCATATGGGTTGCAAAAACCTTCCTCAGCTGATTGTTGTATTTTTTTTATTGTGCATGGTTTTTGATGTATAGGACTTTATTTTTATGAGGTATAATATATTGCTTTTGTCCTTTGATGGTTGCTGTCTTGGGTTTTTGCTTAGAATTGCTGTTACTTCTCTTTTAATTTCTCTATAGCTTATGTCTCCCAGCTAGATTGAGGCTTTTGGAGGGAAGAGCTTATTTTGTTTCCAGAGTTGTATTCCCTGACTCTACTCTCTTCCCTATTTTAGTGTGAGTGACCAGTAAGTGACAATTAGCCCATTTACTGGTGGTTGTGGCAGGCAGCTTTCTCAGATGCCCCCAGTGATGCACGCATCCTGTTGTTCACACCCTGTGTAACTCCTCCCTTTGACTGTGTGCTGAATCGGTGACTTGCTTCTAATCAATGGAACGTGGCAAAAATGATGGATGAGATTAAGCTATGAAAGACTGTAGTTTCTGCCTTGTCCCCTCTCTTGTGCTTGTCCTGATGATGCCAACTGCTGTGTGGGGCCCATGTGGTGAGAAATCGAGGGCAGCCTCTGGCCAGTGACCAGCCAGGACCTGAATCCTGCCAATAACCACGTGAGTGAGCCTGGAAGTGGACCCTTCCCCACTGAGCCTTGAGATGACCGCAGTCCTGGCTGTGTGAGAGAGAGCTTGAACCACAGGATCCAGCTACCCAGCGCCCAGGTTCCTGACCTGCTAGGAAATAACAAATGCTGTTGTAAGCTGCTAAGTGTTGGAGTCATTTGTTACACAGCCATAGATAACTAATACTCGTGTTGAAAAAAGGCTTCTAGCCTTCGGGTACTTTTCTTTGACTTCTGTTGGAGAAAAGCTGATTTCACTTGCTGCTTCAAAAAGCAAAGGAGAATCTCTACAGGGAACCCCATCACCTTGGGAACTTATTTACAGGGAACTTATGTGCTGAGGCTGCTGCTCTCTTTCTCCACTGTGGGTAACAGTGACAGGTTTGTACTCAGTCTTCCTTCCCACAGTCTCTGCTGACTAGAGGAGCCCCTGTGGTTTTGCTGAGCACAGAGATGGGTTTGGGGCTGCACACCTGGGATGGAGCTGGGGTACATGGACCAGCTCTGCACCAGGGAGGAAGAGTCCAGGGCAAGTCAGGGCCTGGGGAAGAGGAGCCATGTGGGGTGTTGGGAAAGAAAGGGACCTTCTGTGACTGTGTGACAGAGATGGGACTTTGAAGGCATGAAGTCTGTTTAGCAGTTTTTAAGTAGTTTGCTCTGGGGTGTGCGAAAGGTATCCCTCTTCTGTGTTTCCTGCTACATTTTTAGTAAAGTTTACGTGACTTCTTCATGCTTTCCTGTGCATGGATTTTTAGAGGAGCTACCAATGTTGAATTTTGCATCCAAATATGGCCTGAATGAATTAGACACAGTTTCCGGAAGATGAGGGAATAGCTGACACACAGACCACACTGGGTCAGACGTTGGGGCGGGGCAGGGGACTTCGATGCCCCCAGCCTCCTGCATCTCAGCTCTTCACCGGGCCTGCCCTGAGATTGCCAATGCTCGTTCACAGGTGCCCGCTCTGCTACCAGGACATAGAGCCTGACTACCCTCCTTTCCTCTCCCTCCTTAGATTCAGTGGTTCCCTGTCTTATTCTTCCAGAGCCCTGAATTTTTTTCAGCAAGAATTAATACCAAAGGTTTAATTTCAGTCAATGTGTCTGCTCTCCTGGAAGAGAGGAGGCTTTCTCCTTCCAGTTGGCCAATGTCTTGCTAAAGGGACTTGATCGTCTTTACTTCTTTCCCACTGAGCTCAGACATATCTGGACATCTTGAACTGAGGGGATACATTTTAAAAGATATCCAGATTTTCTGTTCCATGGCAACAGATTATTTTCGCAGATTTTAAAGGGATCCTTCAACATCTTTGAAAACATTTTTATCTACTCATTTGGATTTTAATCTTCACTAGGGTCAGAGATAGTTTCTACTTACAGGAACGAAGCTGGGCCTGGGCAATCAGAAATGATTAGACGCACACGGTCACCTGCAGACCCTGGGGTTGGAGTTAAATGGCTGTCCCAGCGACTGCCGAAGGATGGGGAGCTGATGTGAAAATTGAAGCAATTACCCAGATCACTCAGGCAGAAGAATGGCTGAGGCTTTTTCGCCTTGAACAATCCAGGTAATTGCTTCAATTTACACATCTTACTGGAAGTACAGGCTGGAAGTGTTCTCTTGGAGTGGGCACAATAGAGGAAACAGAGTGCTGGGAAAATGATTCTGATAACTCAGGGGAGAAAGGGGTGGAAAACATTCACATGCTTTGGCCTTGATTCCGCAGGTCAAAGTCGGACTGTTCACTGTCGCTTGAGTCGTCTAGATAATTCTCCATTTTCTGTTTCATCTCAACAGTAAAGCTTTAGGGCTTCATGGCTGGTGGAGGGGACTGAAGAGTTTGTGGCTGGGGAACTTCACGTCTGTCTGAGGCCCTTACCCTGTGCTACTGGGGAGCTCCTCAGTTCGTTCACCCCTCTCACAGGACCCGCAGACCCTTGGGGTGAGGAGGCCTTGCTGGGTCGGGAAGGAGGGCAGTGGACAGGCGCTCTCCTGGCAGAGCACACCACGCCTGTTAATGCGACCAGGAGCAAACATCAAGGCAGCAGGACTTGGTCATTCCCTGAAGCAAATGGCTCCTTTACTGTTAATATTAATAGGACGCTCAGGGATTCATTTCTGCAGCTGAAAATCCACATTTGTCCCAAGAATGGAATGATAAAGGAATGCATGAAAGACATTTATTAAGTTGCCACTTTGTTCTTGGCATTACACCAGGCCTTGGAATAATGATGTAACTTTATATTAATATAGGCCTTCCTTTTTCTCACCTTTTCTTGGGGTCAGGGGCAATTCCTCCAATCTCTTCAGAGCCTCTTCCAGACTTTATTTCCAAGCATTTTCTCAAATATTTCCCTTTCAATTCTCACTTATCCAGAATAGATATTTTTAGCACCATTTCAATGAATGGGGTAAAAGAATAAATATTCAGAAAAGTTGAATACATTTTCCGAAGTTACAAAATTTGTTAGCAGCAGACCAACCTGGAGTGAAAAATTCAGGATCCTGAACCCAAGGCTCCATCTACCATCAGCATCATTTCTTTCAGGTTCTTGTATTTATTCATCTGTCCTTGCCATTACCAGTAGACATGGATTGATCATTCAGAAAACATTTTATCAAGCATGCAAATAATACATAATCCCCACAACATAGAAAAAGGAGCAAGACATACTCACAAGACATTTAAAATGAAGAAAAATACTGTGAAGTGGAAAGAACTAGAGAACAGTATCAGACAACGGTACGGCAGTTATTGCAAGGCGGCCAGCGATCGGTGCCAAATCAGAGGGACTGATGACATGAGAAGGAAGACAGCCTTGTGGACTCTGAGAGCAGTTCAGAAAGGTTTTCCTAAATTCTAGTTTTTGACTGTGGTAAGTACACACAGCATGAAATTTACCATTTAGCCTTCTTAAGGTGTACAGTTCAGCGGTATTAAGTACATTCACAATGTCGTGCAACCATCACCACTGTTTAATTCCAGAACTTTTTCATCACCCCAGTGGAAACCCCATACTGGGAAGATTTCATAGAAAGTTTCATGGAGTCTTGAGGGGCAGACAGCCGAGAGGAAGTCCACGGGGCACACGTGGAGTCGGAGCCCATGGCAAGTGTACACCTCCCGTGTGACAAGTGGAGGGCTGGTGAGGGACAGCACCAAGCATTTAGGTTGGGGCACCGATGTGGATCTTCCTCCTGTAACAGCAGATCTGCTTTCCTCCCTTTCCACTTTGGGGTCACCTTCCCCTAACATGCTTGGGAAAGAGGTGTTGGTCTCACTTATTCCCGAGGGAAGACCGCTTCTCCTCAGTGGCTGCATTCCTAAACCCTCTCTCCTCTCTGCTGTGGAACGTCCACTCTGTCTGGTCTTATCACTGCTGGTCCTCCTGCTGCTGCCGCCACCATGCAGGTCTCAGCCGGGAGCTGGTGGGCCAGCAGCCCTTCCTGTCCCCGCCCTGGGCTGTAAGTCCTCCAGGCACGCACCGTTGACAAAAGACTGAGAGGTGAAGAGACTTCCCTGGAGGAAATTTTACCATGCTGGGAAAACCCTTAAAACTAGATTTCAGTTTTGACTTTTCCCAGAGTCCAAGGGGCCAGGACCACCCACTGGACACAATAATCCTCACTAGCACATTTTCTTCTTCTTCTTTATTGACCAAGTTGAACAGGCAGGAGCATCTAGATCAGTGCTGTTCAATCAAAATATCGTAGGAGCCACATAAGTAATTTTAAATTTTTTAAAAGCCAGCTAAAAAAAGGAAAATGAAACACAGGTGATATTTTATTTGATTATCTAATATATTTCATTTAACCCAATATATCCAGAGTATTTTCATTTCAAGTAACCAATAAAAAATTATTAAGGTGATATTTTACATTCTTTTTCATACTAATTCTTCAAAGATCTGTTTGTCTTTTACACTCACAGTATATGAAATGATATGGACATGAAATTTTTTCAGAAATATTTGATCTGTGTTTAAATTTTATAAAATTTACAGTTGAAAATGTAGAGTTGCCAAGTTGCTCCAAGTACACTTAAAAGTTTTCAATAACCAAATCAGGGACAATCAAAAAGCTTGGTACCCCTAATGCTTTACAGAAATGTTTAAAATTATTGTAATTTTATTACAAGTATCACTAGAATAGTTGTTCTACTCTAAGATTTCAAAAGTACATTTAAAATCAGAAATGTTCCTGCCTCC
This sequence comes from Indri indri, assembly GCA_004363605.1. Lineage (NCBI taxonomy): Eukaryota > Metazoa > Chordata > Mammalia > Primates > Indriidae > Indri > Indri indri. The sequence continues at coordinate 11,104 of RJWJ010012348.1, forward strand.
AAATATATTGTTATTTTGGTGGAGAAAAAAATAGTATACGCTACATAAAGAATATTAAAGATACTAAGAAAAAAATTCAGTTCCTCAGTCATTCTGGCTCCATTTCAAGAGCTCAGTAGCTACCTGTGGCTAGTAGCTTTTGTCTTGGACAGCACAGAATTAGCGAGTCTAAGGCTACCAGCACCAAATGCTAATTACCACAATTATTTAATTTGCTATGTGTCCAAAGATGGTTCCGGGTTAGCCCAGTGATAAAATTCCTTAGTTTGACCATCAGGTTGTTTTCACGATTGGAACCCACATTGTCTTTTGACATAATCTCTCATTAATTCCACTTTGGTCACTTAGGTTTCCTCACTGTCCCTGGGCACGTAAGCTTAATCTCACCTCCGTGCTGTGATTCTTGCTGGGCTCCTCCCTAAATAACCTCTTGTATCAGTTAGGACCCTTTCAGCTGCTCACAGAAACTTGACTTAGAGAATAGGCAAGTTTATTCTGACAAACAAGAAGTCTCGGATAAGATGAGCTAGGTGGGCTTTGGGTTTGGTGGATCCCAGTGGCTCAATCATGTAATCAAGGACCCAGGTATTTTGGTCTCTTGGCTTTGTTGTCCACAGCTTTGGCTTCATCTCAGTCTAGTGCTCCATGAAGTCAGAGAATGTTTCCAGTAGCAATTGGTGTGTTGAGTGCCATCCTCTAGCCAGGGAGTGAAAGGTTGAGTAATAGAATTTCTTTCCATAAATTTGGCAAACTTTTCCTTTTGTCTCTTTAAATTCATCCTGCTCATCCCTGAACCAATCACTGGCAAAGAGGATGGAATGGTCATGTCTGACTGAGGTTGATCAAGGCCCATTCCTGGATCCAGGGACAATTCTTCAAACCACGTTCTTCCTGCACAATAAGAGAGGGGAGCAATGGGTGTCACCCAATGACTAAAATGTCTCTTTTCTGATTTTTCTTTTATCTTTTTTTTATTGTGGTAAAAATAGACATAACATAAAATGTACCATTTTAAGTGTACAGTTTAGTGGCATTAAGTATATTCACATTGTTGTGCAATCATTACCATCACCCATCTCCAGAACGCTTTTTTATCTTCCTGAACTGAAATTCATACCCATTAAATAATAACTCCCCATGCCCCCTTCCCCAGCCCCTGGCAACCACCATTCTGCTTCCTGTTTGTATGAACTTGATTTCTCTAAGTGTCTCATATAAGTGGAATCATACAGTATTTGTCCTTTTGTGACTGGCTTTTTTCACTTAGTATACTATCTTTGAGGTTCATCCATGTTGTAGCATGTGGCAGAATTTCCTTTTTTTAAAAGGCTAGATAATATTCCATTGTATTAGGTTGGTGCAAAAGTACTTGTGGTCTCGGACAGTGAATTTTAAATCATTATAACTAGGCTCAAACACAACTTTATTAATCAAAGTAGGAACCATTACAATCAACACATTTTTACCAATGAGAAGTAAGTTTGGTTATTCCTGTAGTGTAAAAATCCATGCTTCGGGATTCAACGAACCCTTGGAAAGCATTTTCTGCATCCTGCTGGTTGTGGAAGTGTTTGCCCTGCAAGAAGTTGTTGAGATGCTTGAATAAGTGGTAGTTGGTTGGCAAGGGGTCAGGTGAATATGGCGGATGAGGCAAAATTTGTAGCCCAATTCCTTCAACTTTTTTGACGTGTGGTCAGGCATTGTCATGGAGAAGAACTGGGCCCTTTCTGTTGGCCAATGCTGGCTTCAGGCATTGAAGTTTTCGGTGCATCTCTTCGATTTGTTGAGCATATTTCTCAGATATAACGGTTTTGCTGGGATTCAGAAAGCTGTAGTGGATCAGACTGGCAGCAGACCAGCAAACAGTGACCATGACCTCTTTTTGGTGCAAGCTTGGCTTTGGGAAGTGCTTTGGAGCTTCTTCTTGGTCCAGCCACTGAGTGGTCATCGCAGGTTGTCATATAAAATCTACTTTTCCTCACACGTCACAATCTGATTGAGAAACGGTTTGTTGTTGTGCACAATAAGAGAAGACGACACTTGAAAACAATGATTTTTTTGATTTTCGGTCAGCTCATGAGGCACCCACTTATTGAGCTTTTTCACCTTTCCAATTTGCTTCAAATGCTGAATGACACGTAGAATGGTTGACATTGAGTTCTTCAGCAACTTCTTGTATAGTTCTTAAGAGGATCAGTTTCGATGATTTAATTGTTCATTGTCAACTTCTGATGGCCAGCCACTGCACTCCTCATGTTCAAGGCTCTCATCTCCTTTGCAAAACTTCTTGAACCACTGTTGTAGTGTACATTTGTTAGCAGTTCTTGGACCAAATGCATCGTTGATGTTGCAGGTTGTCTCTGCTGCTTTACGACACATTTTGACCACAAGTAAGAAAATCCCTCGAATTTGCTTTTTGTCTAACATCATTTCCATGGTCTAAAATAAATATAAAATAAATAGCAAGTAATAAGTCATTAGCAAAAAAACATAAAGCAAGAAATGTGCATTAAAATGATGTATATCATAACCACATTTATTTAAGAATGTATTCCAATATCAAATGGCAAATTTCAACAATGCTAAAACTGCAATTACTTTTGCACCAACCTAATATGTGTATACTACATTTTGTTTCTCTATTCATCAGTTGATGGGTATTTGGGTTGCTTCCATCTTTTGGCTATTGTGAATAATGCTGCCTGCTATGAACTTGGATGTATAAATATCTGTTTGAATACCTGATTTCAATTCTTTCAGGGGTATACACCCAGAAGTAGAACTGCTGGATCATATGGTAATTCTATTTTCAATATTTTGAGGAACTATAATACTGTTTTCTATAGCAGCTGCACCATTTTACATTCCCACTAACAGTGTACAAGGGTTCCAGTTTCTCCACATCCTTGCCAACACTTGTTATTTTCTATTGTTTTTGTAGTAGCCATCCTAATGTGTGTGAAGTGGTATCTCATTGTGGTTTTGATTTGCATTTCCATAATGATTAGAGATATTGAGCATCTTTTCATGTGCTTATTGGATATTTGTATACCTTCTTTGGAGAAATACCTATTCAAGTCCTTTGCCCATTTTTTTTAATGGAGGTGTTTGCCTTTTTTGTTGTGAGGTATAGGAATTCTTTATATATTCTATATATTAACTCCTTATCTGATATATGATTTGAAAAAATTTTCTCCCATTCTGTGGGTTGCCTTATCGCTCTGTGTCCTTTGATGTAAAAAAATGTATCTATGGTTTCTTCTGTTGTCTATTTTCTGGTGTCCCTTTTTTAAATTTTTGCTGAATCCCACTTCTTCTGTTAAGAAAGCCCATTTCTTCTGTTAAGCCTCCTCAGACACCATGGACCACTTAAACCTCTGTACTCTGACTTGTTTCTAAGTTGTCTGAAGGCAGTGACTTATTTCAGAACCTCCTCTCAAATTAGAGGGCCTATGGTATTCCCCTGAAAAGGGTTCACTGAACACATCTAGATTTATAGAATGGCAGCAAATGTCATTTGCTCAGTTAATAGTTGATAGACGGATAGATGAATAGATGAATGAATGAAGAGTGAACGCAGTGACACACAGGCAGGTTACCCATGGTTCTGATCTCTTTATACAAACCAGTGTCTGTAAGGTTCTGGACATTTTCTGCTGGGTCTAGGGAAACTGGGGTTTGGATTGTCCTCTCCAGTATATTATGCACTTAACCACTAAAGATGGCAAGTTTCTGAGCCAGAGCCTGAGAACAACTTAATGTGAAAACAGATGAGAAAGTGGCACTTGGGCCTTCTTTAACCTGCTTTCACTGTATATGAGAAGAGGAAATCAAATTGATACTGCTTATAATGATTCACAAATATAGATTTTAGTAGGTCTTTCTTCTCAGCCAGGCAGAAAACTTGTATCCTCAGGTCTACCTGACTTTAAGTAACAGATGTGTTCCTAAAATCAACTAAATAACTCATTCATTTTACTATCTTTTGTTTGGCACCTAATAATAGTCATATCTAACTCTCAAGAGCTTATACTATTAATATGTATGTCAGGCACCATGCTAGGTGCTTTAAAAGTACTATATATTTTAATTATTTCAAAAACTTGGAGATGATATTAATATTCCAATGATAGAGATGAGGGTACTGAGTCTTAAGGAAATTAAATACCTGTCATGGGCCATACATCTAGTAAGCGGCAGAGCTGAGATTCACACTCAAGTATAGCTTGCTCCTAGGGTGGATTCCTTGTTCAGTGTGCTGCCTACTATGTGCTAGGTGCTGGAGACAGAAAGGTCAGGCAGATACCACTGCCTAAGTATAGTGACAGAGATAGGCAAGGGAGATCAGGGAAACACCAAGGAGGGCCACCAACCCTATGTAGGTGTTTAGTGAGTCAGAAAAGTCTTCCTGAGGAAGGAGGGTTGAGCTGAGTCTTGGAGGAAAAGATAGTGCTGGAAAGGTGGAGTGGGCACCATTGTTCTGCCAGCCCAGCCCCATGTGCTTCTTCTGGGAATAGCATCCCTCTTCATTTGGGAAGCTTCCCACAAGAGATTCCTCCATGATCTTACCGAGTCCTGACTCTGGTTGATTGGTCGTGGGTAGACACCAACCTAAGTTCCGGCCAATCAAACCAAAACTCTGAACAAACATCCATCCTTATCCAGTGGTAGAAGTTGAAGAATGAAACCCAAAGACTGTTAGCAGGTGGGTTTCCCAAGTGATTTTCCTTTGGGATCAGGAAAAGATGTAAGGAGGTGACACAAACCTGGTTACTTACAGAGATTTTAACCGGGAATATTGGGTATGACCTCCATCCTGTTCTTGGCTTGGGTGGCCAGACCAGACTTGCAGGCTCTTGGAGGTCACACCGGGCACGGCTGTTGTCCCCGAAAGCCAACTCCAAACGAAGCATTCTTGTCCTTCCACGGGCAGGTGGAGCGACTACAAGTCCCGGGATGCACCGCACTCGGAGCCGGGCGGGGGTGGGGCGGATCTCCGCAGTGACGTCACCGTCCCGGGGCGGGCCGCGGGGAGGGCGGGCCGGCGGGGCGGGCCTGGGCGCGGAGCGCGCTGGTGCTGATGCAGGATGGCTGAGCGCACAGGAGCCCGGGAGGTCTGAGCCGGGCTAGGCTCCCTCCCTGCGCATCGCCTCGTCGGCCCGCCGCGTATCCGCGGGCAGGTGGGCCGGGGGCGCTGGGCAGGGCCAGGGCAGGCAGGTCCGCAGCCGGCGGGGCCGGAGGCCGGTAGGCTGCTCACCTCCCGGGTGTCGGAGCGGCCGGGGCTGCCCAGCCCGCCGAGTTCGAGATGACCTGCTGAGAAGCGTCGTCGAAGGCTGCAGGAGGCGGCCTAGCGGTGGGCGGTGCGGCTCGCGGCCTCCTCCCTCGGCGTGCCCAGCCCCGGCCCCCCGCCCAGCCCGCGCCCCCTCCCAGCCGCCGGCCGAGATGGCGGATCCAGCTGAATGCAGCATCAAAGTGATGTGCCGGTTCCGGCCCCTCAACGAAGCGGAGATCCTCCGCGGGGACAAATTCATCCCCAAATTTAAAGGCGATGAGACCGTGGTGATCGGGGTAAGTGGCCGGGGCATCTGGCCTCCCCTCCTGCTTCGCGCCGCAGCTCGGCGCCCCGACGCCCTGGACGCGGTGGAGATGTTCGGGCCGCCCCTTCGGACATCCCCGCGGGGCTGCCCTCCGGGTGGACGTGACCAGAGACCCCACACCCACCGCCCTACAGTTCCCTCTGGGCGGGTGGAGGGGCGACCGGGGGCAGCGGGGCGGGCCCGGGTGGCGGGGGTGGGGGGCGAGCGAGGGCTCGGCGCCGCCATTGTTCGCGGGTGGGGGCCCGGGTGGGCCTATTGTTCCCCACACTCTCCACGCCGCGTGAGTAGTGTGTTCGGGTTACCCTCAAGCCGGGGTGCCCAGGACCCCTTTAAAGTATGAGCTCTGCAACCCACAAAAGCTTGCAGGCATCATTTCGATTTACCGAACACTTTGCCTCTTCTTCTTATGACCTTAGTAAAAAAAGAAGAAAAAAAGGTACAGGAAAAATTCTAGCCTAGGCTTGGAGCTCCGGCGGCTGTGTAGACGCGGCTCCCCGCGGTATTTCACCTTGCTCCGCGTGCGGACGGCGGAGGGTGGGGGGAGCACGGGTGGCTTTGGTGTCTCCGGGAGGCCTGGTGAGTCTCCTACTTCCTCTCGCCCTGGCTGCCCGGGATGTGGAACCCGGGTTTGATCCCCCCGTGACACCCTCCCCCACCCCGTGTCTGCAGATCCGTTGATATGCTTGGCGCTGGGTGGAGAAGAGGTTGTGTCCACATCTGCGGAACGAGGGGTCCACAGCGCAGCCAAATAGCCCCTCCGCCAGGAGCAGAAGTTACTTTATGTGGCTAGTGCCCCCTCCCTCTTGGTCTCCCTTCCCCACCTTTTCTTCCCCACCCCCTCCCCGGACTTAGTTCCCTCTCTGCAGCCCGGGCTGCTGGTTGGGGGAGGGAATATCAATAGTTTTTAGTTCTTAAAGGAATATGTCAAATGAACTAAGCCGGCCCTGCCCCCGCTTCCCCGCCCGCTGTTCCTAGCGTGCGTGGCTGACGGTGCCCCCTTTGTATGCGAGCCGCGTGGGGAGCGGCCGAGTTAATGGGAGCCTCTCGGTCCCCGCTGACACGTTCCTGGCAGCCCACTCGAGGCTGCTGATGCAGCTTTCCCGTCCCCAGCATTGATTAAGTGATGTCATCCCGATCACTGAGCATGCTCCGACCAACCCCCTCCCCCATCCCCCCAGTGGCTGGTGTATTTAGGTCAAGTAATTGACAGGTGACAATTTACCGCGGGTATTGCCTAGTTCGCCTGGCCTTTCTCAAGCGCCGGAAGCCGACGTTTCCCGGCCCAGGCGGTCCCCAGCATCTTTGCCAAGGTTGTATGCAGCAGTCCCTGCGAAGTGCCCCGGGGACCAGCAGGTGCTAGCTGTACCGTTAGGCGGGCGCTTTCCGGGCTGGGGACAGAGGCAGGCTCTGGCCTCGGGCTTCAGCCTGTACCTGGCTTAAGAAGGCAGCTCCTCCTGACGACCCCTTCTCCCCTCCCCATTTTCACAGTCAAAGGAAACCAACCTTGACCTTCAAATACTATGTGGATGGATGGTCATTGTGGCAGCCGACCTGGGAGGGCGGGAAGGAGGGGTTTCTCTCTGCTTAGCGTTAACTTGCAGAGAAGATAAGATGTGTGCTGCAATTATTGATGAGGAAGGAAATTCTACAGTTAATGGCAGACACGGGTTAGTGACATATCCATGGGCACATAGTGGCTTGTTTGGGTTACAGCTCTAAGCCTGGATCTGCCTACAGCCTGGTCTACATCCTGAACCAGGCTGTGGTTTAGATAGGGTGGGAGTTACTGGGGACATCTAGTCCCTGCCCCTTGGCTTGTAACAATTTTTAAACAAATAAATTGTGCAGTACTAGAACATGTTCTGGTGACCCTATTTTTTCCCCAGGGGTTTTGAAGAGCCTGAAGAAATTCTTCTTTTCCTCCCTCCTCCTCCTTCTTGTGTTCTTCCCTCCCCCTTATCCTCCTCTTCCTCCTCTACCAGGAACAATGAAGTGCAGAAATAAATCATCTTCTTTGATCTATATGCAAAGCAGAGATACTTAATTTTAAGGCTATTTTTCTTTAATATTATGACATAAATATATATTCCCCATCTAAATATACATATATTATTGACAAAATACATTAAAACCAAGTCACCATGTAAAAGAAGACATTTAAATAAAAATTGTGCTTGTGAATGTACACATTGCTCTTCAACTGTAAAATGATTTTTGCTCATCCTACTATAATCCTTTAACGCAGCAGAGAATTTTCATTTTTTCTATTAAGGTAAACTTTTTATTGAAATGAAGCATTCATGTAGAAGAGTGTTATCATCAGTGTATGGCTTGATGACTTTTTACCAAGTAAATGCTCCTTGTAACTACCTCAAAGACTGAAAAACAAACATTTCAGGACCTCAGAAGTCCTTCTAGTCCCTGACTCCCCCTACCCCAGGGTAGCATCTGACTTCTGATGCCATAGATTAGTTTTACTGGTTTTTTTTTTAATTTCATATACATAAAACTGTACAGTATATTCTCTTTTGTGTGTGGTTTCTTGCAATCAACACTATGCTTGTCAAATTCACCCTCATTGCCCTGTAGTATTCCTTGTTGGGAATATACCCCAGTTTATTTTTCCACTGACTGTTGATAGATATTTGGATAGTTTCTAGTTTGGGGCTAATATGGGTAGTATTGATATGAACATTCTTTCACTCATCTTTTGGTGAGGGTGTGTACAGAAGACTGCCAGATGCTAAAGACTGCCAGATGTTGGGAGTTGGGTTGGGATGTGCTAAGACCATTTCCATTAATAATGTGGTGCTAAAGGAGATGACCATTCTGGCAGCCTATATCATGGTATATACACTGGGTGGAATGGCCCTGAGTCAATTCCATTGGAACTAGCCCACCTGGCTCAGTTGCAGGTGGAAACTGTCTCAGGTGGGCACAATACTCCTTGTTTCCAGGGACACATAGTGGGGATGACCAAAGAAGCCCAGACTATCCGGAAATGTAAGTCACCTTCATTCCCAGCAGAGACAAGTAAATAATGAATTGTGATGGAGATAGCTATTAGTCCAAATTCAGAATCCCGGAAATTTTTTGTGTTTTTGGAACAGAGATCACCTTTTTTCTTTAAAGTTCTATTCAATTCTTATGGAGAAGTATGCCAAGAGAGAGATTTTGTAGGTAGAGTTTCTAGATTTCTCTTTTAAGAAACTATCCTGTCTTGGAAGAATCTTCTTCATCATTCTTGCATGTTTTCAGCTCTTACTTGAAGCTCTCTTTCCCTGACCCCACCAGCCACAATCTTTCTCCACTTTGAACTCCTATAGTATCTATGTTGTATATGATCTCATGATTTTTTTGGCCTTAAATTGTTATTAGTTTTGGTCATATTTCTAATGACATGGTAAGCCATGCGTAGAGACAAGGACCATCCATGTTTTTCTCCTTTGTACTTCCCAGTGCCTTGTCCGTAGAAGGCACTTAATAAATATTTATTGATCTCTTTGTTGATTCTGGATATCTTTACATTGGTATAGTTAACTTATCTTACAGATTTTTGATTGGCTGTAGGCTGTGAGGAGTAGTTAAGAAACAATTTTAAAGACAAATGACATTTTTCTGAGCAGACCTGGTCAGATAGCATATATCATATTTAAGATGCTATAAGAAAATTGGGGAGGAACTGCATTCAGCTTTGTTAAAAATTAGGAGAGCTAATGACACTGATGGTGAGTTAGAAGTGGAGAGTGGAGGCAGGCTAGTGATTAGTAAAAAGGCTCCCTTCCAAAACACATTAATTCTTCAGAGAAAAATATTGGATTTATAGCATTTCTCAAGAGTACTCCTCCATTAGCTGCTAAAAACCCTGCTGAATTATTCATTACTTTGGGCCTATTGGTTTTGAAGCAACTGTTCTGATGGAAGCTCTCTGACTTGGCGAGTTCCCAGTAAAATTCTCTGAAATGGACTTTCACACTTCACTTTCCTCTTACTGGGTTTTTCTCTTGTTTGAAGTCCTGAGAAAGCAGGTCTTGTTAAAGACAGAAGCTTCCTCCTGAGGCAGTGTAAATTCTGACCTATTTGAGAGCCACAAGCCCTGAGCTGGTCGATGGTGTGGACAGTGGCCTCAGTCTTCTGAAGCTTAGATTAGTTCTTGGCAGGGGATGGACAGGGAAGGGAGAGGCCCGGACACAGGGCAAATCTGAATGATCATTTTGAAGATTAAGGTCTAAAGAAGTGAAGAGATATGGCCACATCTTTCTTACTGTCCACAGTAATGATTTTTTAAAGTAATAACATTAAAAAATTTTTTCTTTTTAAAATTACATGCAGTAATACCACTTTTTTGGTGTATAGTTCTATGGTTTTGACAAATACATAGAGTTTTGTAACTGTCCTGCATTAATTAGTTTTGTGTTGCTGCTGTAACAAATTACCACAAACTTACGATGCTTGAGGCAACACCAGTTGAGTATCTCACGTTTTCCATAGGTCAGACATCCAGTAGGTGGACTGATTTCTCAGATTAAAGTCTCCTAGGGCCAAAATCAAGGTGTTGGCAGGGCTGTGTTCTTTTCTAGAGGAACTAGGGGAGAATCCATTTCTCTGCTCATTCAAGTTGGTGGCAGAATTCAGTTTCTTGTGGTTGTAGGACTGAGGTTGCATTTCCTTGCTGACCATCAGCCCAGGGCTGTTCTCAGCTTCTAGATGCCACTCTTGGGTCCTAGCCACGTGGCCCCCTTCTTCCATCCTCAGACCAGCCGCAGTAGGTAGAGGCCCTCTCATGCTTTCAATCTCTCCTGCCTCTTCTTCCATGGCATGTCACTCTCACTGACTCTTCTGCTCCTACTTTTGAGGGCCTGTATGATTACATTGAGCTCCCCCCACCCCAATCTGAGATACTCTCCCTACTTTAAGGTCAACTGATTAGCAACCTTAATTCCATCTGAAATTCCATCTACAAAGTCCCATTTACCATGTGACATTAACATATTCACAGATTGCAGGGATTAGGGTGTGGACATCTTTTGGGGCCATCATTCTGCCTGTCACACACACCACCATAATCAAGCTACAAAACAGTTTCACCACTTAAAAAAAAAAAGCTCTTATGCCTCCCTGGCAACTACTTAGCTATTCTTCTTCTCTGTAATTTTGCCTTGTCCAGATTGTCATAAAATGAAGTCATGTATTAAATATCTTTTTGAGTCTGGGTTCCTTCACTTAATAATTTTTTGAGATCTATTTATGTTGTGTGTATTATTAGTTCATCCCTTTTTTTGCTTAGTAGTTCCACAGTTTATTTATCCATTCACCTGTTGAAGGATATTTGGGTTTCCCGTTTGGGGTAATTGGAAATAAAGCTGCTATAAGCCTTTGCATATAGATATTTTTTCAGTATAAATTTTTATTTCTCTTGGGTAAATACCTAGGAGTGGACTTGCTGGGTCTTATGGTAACTATATGTTTATGAGAAACTGCCAAAATGTTTTCCAAAGTGGTTGTACCATTTTGCATTCTCACCTAAAAGCAGCAACATTTTAAACCAAAGTTTTAAATAGTGGTGTTGAGATATACCAGTCTTCGATTCCTCTTTGCCCTAAGTTCAGGGATGTTTGTATCTCCTGCAATGGATTGGTGGTTTCCTAAGGGTACCCTCTGAAATCCTGGACTGAATGAACACAGTGGAGTAGCTGCAATCTGAACCTGTCACCGGAGGCCACTCAATATTCACAGTGAGCACGCAGTACTGGGGAGAGGAATGGGGTAGGTAGAAGCAGCAGGAAGAATGAGACAGAACTGAGTGTAGGTGCACTAGCTAGCTGTGGCGCTTTTTTCAAGTTGCTTGGCTTGCTTTCCTGGGCCTCAGTTTTCTCATATTGAAAGTGGGGATAATAATTACTTATCCCACAGGGTCATTAGGATGAGATGAAATGAAGTGGTGAGACAGTGTCTGGCACAGAGAAAATGCTCAAAAAGTGCTAATTATCTTCCATGTTTCCTATTCCCCTGATAATTTTCCTCATTTTCAGAATTAACTTTGCCCCCCAACATTACTGCTTTATTCTGGCCTATCCCTGAAAACCCTTCCTACATTCCCATTTCTTAGGCATTTGTTCACTCTCTTCTGTTTGGAATGGCCACTGTTTTCATCTTATTTGTGGCATTCCTGACCATCCTGGAAGGCAGAGCTCACGTTCCATTTAGTTATAGACTATGTTAGCTGTTCCTTTTATCTTCAGTGATCATGTATTAATACTAGATTGTGTGTGTGTGTGTATCTTCGTCTCTCTGTGTAAATTGTAAGCTTCCTGGGGGCAGGAGCTTTTTTCTTCTTTTTCTAAAAAATATCTGTCTCCTTCACTGTAGTTGTTTAGTTGCTTAGTAAATGTATCTTGACTGAGGGTTTCTTTTTTTTCCCCTGTCCTTTGCTTGGAATCAAGTCTGCATAAATGCCAGTTTCTGCATTTCTGTAAATCACTTGGGTGTCACTGGAGACTCCCTCTGCCTCCACCTTGCCTGTCTGGCCCAGCTCCCCTGTTTAATGAGCTCTTCTCCCCACCTTTGGTTTCCCTGTAGTCCCTGCCTCCGGTTTCTCACCTGTGTCTACTTATTAAAAAAGCAAAAACAAAATTACCTACTCCCTAATGGTTCTCTTGAGTTAAAAAAAAAAAAGTAGCCCCTTGACAGATCCAATTTCACCTTATTTCTCCTAGGTTTTTTTTTTTAATAAAGTTCTATTTTTGTGGCTGAGGAAGCTCTCCCCTTTACCCATTTGCCACACATCAAGTTCCTTTTAGTAGGAATTGAGTTGTTGAGTTTATGGTTATTTGTAAATATTGCAGAGAATTTGGGAGAAAACAATTTTAGATTCATCGTAGTTTCTCCCAGCACCAAACCTGAGCTTGGGTCAGGCAACCCAGGATGAACTCCCAGCTCCGCCTCCTCCCAGTTGTGTGAACTTGGGCAAATTGCCAAGCCACACTAAGTTTCAGTTTCCTCACGTGTAAAACAGAGATAACAACACTCTCCACTGTCGGGGTGGTGGTGAGGGTGTTGTGATGTTCAAACTCTAGTGCGTATGGCATGCTAAGCACAGTGGCAAGCCCATAGCAGGCATTCAGAAAATGTCCACTGTCGTAAGGCCCACTAGTGGTATTTCTCTGCACTGTTGTCAGACTGACTAATCTTGGAAAGGCTCAGAGCCTTCAGAGGTTCCGCAGTGCCCTTAGATTGGAACCCGGATGCAGGGTATTTGAGAGGCTCTCTATACTCTGAGCCTGCCTACTCCCTAACCTCACTCCCTCACCCCATGTTTCATCTGTGCTTCTGTTACCCCAAAGGTTTAGGCTGTGCTCTGCCCGCCCACCTCCCTCCAGCTGCTGACACCGATGCACATGCCTGGGGTGACCATCCTCAAAGCTCACCTGCATGGCAACCACCCACTGGCCTTTAGAATCTCCTCCCACAGAGCCTCCTTTGACCCTTTTCCTGACCAGCCCCTCTCTCCCCCTCCCCCTGAGCATCCACTGTATACTCCCCCAGTAGTACGGTTCATTTATTTGGGTAAATCTGTCCTTTCCTGCAATTACGCTGAAAACTCCTTGAGGGCAGGAACTTGTGTCCCATTCATTTCCATCTCCAAGGCCTGGAACAGTGACTAGAACAGAGTGGTTTCTCAGTATAAGATGTCTTTTGAAAGAAACAAAAGGGCACTGACCCTCCTTGACAGGCAAACTGTGGGATTATTTGCTTGGATTGTCACTTTGACCTCAGTCCAGCTCTGGCAACTTGTCTTTCCTACTTTATACATCTTTATGGTTTTGTTGTTATTATCTTAAAAGAAATAGCTTTTTTTGGGGGTGGGGGAGGTGTTCCAGTATATTATATGCTCAATGAAGAAAATTTAGACCATGCAAAAATCATGAAGAAAGTAAAAAGCAGTTTTAATTTTACTAACCAGAAAACACTACCGTTAACATTTTATCTTATATTCCAGCTCTTTTCTATTCTTGCAACACACTTTGTTGTAAAACGAAGATGTGATTTCATAAAATCTGTTTAAAAACCCACTGTTTTACTTAATGGTATACTTTAGACATCAGCATTTTTAAAGTTGATTATAATTTCATTACATGTCTAATCAATTTTCTACTGATAGACATTTGGGTTTTTGTAGTTTTATTTTTTTCTATTATAAACAAAGACATGTACCTCTTTGTGTACTTGCCCAATTATTTTGTTAAAATACATTCCTAGAATTGGGATTCTAGGATATACTATTATAGATGATTTTAAGGCATCCAGTTTTTGAGAGCAATTTAGAAATGGCAAATTGTCCTCTGTTTTATAATCTCACTTCTCTGCTCACCCCATGGAATTGCTGCCTGTTTGTCTCATAAGGCTTCCCTTCCTATAGGAGCTAAATTAAATCCTCACCAAGAGCGTGTGCTTCCTCATGCACTGTTAACCCCCAGATCCGGAACACAGCGGTGCCTTCAGACTTCTCATGTAAACCACATAGGATTTTGTAGGCTGTCTCTTGTCAGTTCCAATATCCTAAAGGATGTTGTTTCTTGGAGGTGATCAAAAGCTAAGTCTCTCTCTCTGGAGGCAGACAGAGATAGAGGCCAAGATTGTCGTCTTAAAGAAAAATAGGTTGGATGTACCCTTTCTTTCCAGCGCTCACACTGAATGGCCTGTGCTATCTCGGGCAATGGTAAGCCGAGAAGGGATAAGGTAGCCCTCTCAGAGAAGCCCTAGAGAAAGAGCTGCTTTTATTCTTCCTCGTTGATTACTAGGTGCTCTTTTAAAAAACTTATTATATAAAATTTCAAACATATACTAAAATAGAAAGAACAACAAATACATGTACCCCATGTGCCTATCAGCCAGTCTTAACCATCATCAGCAACTGGCCAATCTGGTTTCTTCTTTGCTCTCCTAACCTTTCTCCCCAACCACACCAGATGACTTTACAGTGAAATCTCACATCATTTGATGCACCAAATTCAATATGTATCGCTTTATTTTTAACATAGCCACAATAATAGTAATAATAATGGTAATACAACTAAGATATTAACATTTCCCCATTGCCTCATAAATTTCTTCCTGTAGTTGGTTTGTTCAAATCAGTGTGCTAGGTACTGTGGATTTCAAGCGAGGAGAAAGAAATGCTCATACACATCGACCTTGAAACAAGAGGAGGCTTTTGCTGCAGTGGACTTGTTTAATGCAGAAACACTTGGAGCCATCAGGGCTCATCGAGATTCCCAGCCCACTTCCCTTAACAGTGGTCATGTCCCAGTTATCCTCTTGAATCCACCAGTGCCTGTGTGGCAGCATCACCTGGAAAGCTATTTAAAGAGCTTCATGCTCGATGGCCTTCTTGCTGCTTCTCCTTGCTGTAGTCAGCTGTGTACACGTCAGGGAAACAGGCAAATGCGTCTCATTTGTCTTCTGTACCCTCCCTTATGAGATTGCTATCAACTGCATTTGGGGCAGTTCTTTGGTGTGCCTTAGTGCATTTCATATTACCTTTTCTGTCAATGAATACCTATCCTTGATGTGAATTGAACACTGGAAAATACATCCACAGAACTGAAGGGAAAACATGGTTGAGAACAGGATTCAAAGCAACACAATACTTTAAGGAAACAGGTTTTTAGTTCTCTCTTAATGTTTCTTATTACTCTTCTCATTAAAAAAAAAACAAGCTTCTGAAAGGAGATGGGGTTGGAGGAAAAGTGCAAATAAAAAATAAATCCCCATAATTTATGCCTTTAAGCTTCTTTGACTGCAGGGTATGGTCTTCAGGGCTGCAGAACAATAATATTTCAAAAGCATTTTATATGATGATCTTGGCTCCACAATTCTGGACTGACAAACCACAGGGACTCTTCCTTTGCCAGGCTCTCTCACGGAGTGATCTCTCCCATTTTCAGGTCTCATTTTGCCTCGGGTGGGAATGCAGAACAGTCTGCTTCAATTCTCTGAGGAGATTATATCATAGTTTTTCTCTGAACGACCTGTCTGGCATCTTACTCCTCAGAGATTATTGATTTTCACCTGGGAATCTGGGTAAATAACAACTCCAACAACATCAGACATTTCAGATGGTTGTGGGGGAAGGGACTTCGGTTCCCCTTTCATAGCCTCCTCCTGCCCCAAAGAAAGGGACAAATGCCTATCTGATTGGTTGGGGCCCACACCTCTCTTGGTCCTGGTTGCTGGGGGGCAGGATCCTGAGTGAGGCTGTCACATCCTTCCTGTATCTGGCCTCTGTGGAAAGCTGACCATCGTAGGGTTGAACTTCCTGGGCTGGCTTCCAGGGGCTGCTTTTCTCTTGCCTTTCTGCATGCTGCCCAGTGGAAAAGCTAGACTGGGTCCACAGATTCAGGCCCAACTGGGCTGGTCTCAAGGTTCAGAACAGGTTGAACTGCAGGATGTTGGGGTGGTGAGGTGAGAAAATTAGGAAGAGCACGTGAGCCTTCTCACCTGAGACTTTGGCCAAGCTCGGCGGTGCGAAGATAGGTGCTGGTGCCATGCCTAGGTGCTGCTTGGATACCTGGATTGTCACTATTCCTGTGAAGAGCAAACTTGCCCACCTAGCAGGGAGGAGGCGGCTGACTGCTAGGGGAGGTTTCTGGCATTCCTGGGTCCCTGGTACTAATGTTGTCTTGATAGCATCAAATTATTCTAATTACTAATTGTTTGTTTACATAATATTTGTGAAAAGTAGACTTTAGAAGAGAAGTGTTTAGCTCTTCAGTAACAATTAATTACTTCACTAAACAACACAACCTGCTAATTATCTGTTCAAACAAGTGGGGGAAGAACACCCAAAGTACTATATCCTAGAGTAACAGCACTTGCTTGCTCATGAGTTTGTTAAATTTTTCTTAATAAATATGGCTTTTGGTCAAGACTAGCTTGAGGATCTATTTTAAACAATATTTTCTGGTCTAGACATTTGAAAGGGGTAAAATATACACCTATTTAGTAGTTACTTCCTTAGTGCTATTAAAAATAAATCTGAAGTGGTAACACAGATTAATGGAAAACCTGAAATTAAATGAGCTCTTTATTACTATAAAAATGTTTCCTTTTATAAAGAGGTGTTTTTATGTACTGTAGGGTTTTTGGAACTTCACTCTAACAGTGTGCTGCCCAGTATGGCAGCTCTATGTGACCGTTGAGCACCTGCAATGTGGGTAGTCCAAATTGGGGTGAGCAGGAGTTACAGGATATACAACAGATTTCAGAGATTTAGTACCAAAAAGTAAAATATCTCATTAATATTTTAAAATATTCATTACACATTGAAATAATAATATTTTGGATATATTAGGTTAAATAACATTAATAAAATGAATTTTACCTCCTTTTACTTCCTTTAATGTGGCTACTGGAACATTTAAAATTATGTGTGGCTGTCTCATTTGTGGCTGGCATTGTGTTTCTGTTGGATAGCACTGCTCTAACATTTATTTAGATGTGACAGTCTGATTGTCTTTTTGACTTTATTAATTTCAGTTCTACCTTGGTTTATTGAGGGCCTACTGTGTGCTAAGCTCAGTACTAAGCGTCCTGGATTTACTATGATAAGACAAGATCCCTGCCATCAATAACCATATAGTCCAGTGGAGGAAAGCAAGTATACAAAAAAAAAAGCTTGTTATGAGTGTCCAAAGGCAAGTGGAGACAAAGCGTTGTTGGCTTAAAAAGAGAAAGCACATTGAATTCTGTTCTGGGAAACCTTGGGCAGAGGGACCATTTGATCCTTACTTTGAAGCTGGGGTAGAAATCTGCTTAGCAAATATAAATTTGCTTCTTGAGCTGCAGTGTCTGTGTAGTTCTATGTAGCTTCTTTACATATTTCAGTTTTGTTTTTGTTTGTTTTTTGAGACAGGGTCTTGCTCTGTTGCCTAGGCTGGAGTGCAGTGGCGTCATCTTAGCTCACTCCAGCCTCGAACTCCTGGGTTTAAGCAAGCCTCCTGCCTCAGCTTCCCCAGTAGTTGGACTACTGGTGCGCGCCACCACGCCAGGCTAACTTTTCTGTTTTTTGTAGTGATGGGGTCTCGCCATGTTGCTCAGGCTGGTCTTGAACTCCTGGCTTCAAGCAATCCTCCCACCTGGACCTCCCAAAGTGCAAGGATTACAGGCGTGAGCCACTACATATTTCAGTTTTGAATGTTGTTTCGAAAAGTTGTGAGAAGGAATTTGTGTTGCAGGCTGTCCCCTCCCTTTCCTCTTCACTCCTCAGTCTCAAGGAGTGCGACCCCCGAGGGTTCCTGCTGAGAGCTCGTGGGAGGACAGCCCATGGGGGCGTCTGTCAGCACCGTGGCCGATTTGTGCCGCCTTCGTGGTGGGTGACATTGAGAACACCCAAAGGCGAGGCAGGCGCGTGGTCTGAGGATTTCCGCCCCCACCCCGCTGCCCGTCTCTCCCAGCTCCCCCTGCACGCGCCCCGCAGCCGGCGGCGGAGGGCACCCGACCCTGCTGGCCTCCCGCTGGCCTCGCCTCTGCAGGGGCTGCCGCTGCCGCTCGGTCGCCTTCCAGCGCGAGCTGTTTTCAATTTCCAGGCGAGGAGCTGCGGTGATTGCAAATCTGCCACTTACCTTCTGTCACCATTCTGTTGCTAATGCTAGGCATGATGAAACCTCTTGTCCTGGAAATGCATTTCCCGTTAGCACCAGCGCCTTCTAACGGGGTCCCTCGGCGGTGCGGGACAAAAGCGCGCATTAGGAGGCTCAGGTGGTGGGAGGCACGGTGTGAGAAACCAAGGAAACCGTCTTTGTCACTCACAGGTGCTGCTTCTTTGTCCTGGCATCCGTGTGTGGAAGAGGTCGCTTTGCAGGTGAAGGCCGCACAGCTCTTTGGAGAAGGAGTTTGATTATGTGCTGAAAAATCTCTCTTCCCCGCCCCCACTCACATTCCCGTTGATCTGGGCTGGCACTGAACTGATTTTTCCTTCTTTGTAAAGGCAAAAACGCTCTGATGGTGACATGAAAGCACAGCAACAAAAGCAGCCATAATCTCACTGCCCTACATCATCCATTTTATTTTTTCTGTCCTTTCCTCTCCTGGTTGGTGGTTAACATTTTAAAATATTAATGTGTATATCCTACCATGGATATACGGTTCTGCCTTTTTAAAAATTTTTACCTAAATTTACTCCATAAATGGTTTTCCATGTTGTGTATTATCTTCATGTTTATACTTTTCAATGACTGCTTAAATATTCACTGGGCTGATAGATCACAATTTGCTAAGCCATCTCACCGTTGTTGGGCATTCGGATCTCCAATGTCCCCTTACTCTAAGTGATGGATTAGTGAACATCCGCATGTGCAGAGCTGTTTTCTTTCGTTCAGTTATTTCAAGAGGATGAATTCTCCAGAAGCAGATTTACTGGGCCTAGTGCTGTGAACATTTTAATTTGATCCTATTAAATATTATCCTATTGCTTTCCATAAAGGGTCTACTGATTCCTGCAGCCACCAGGGATGTATGAGTGTCCCATTTGGCAGTGAATTCATTTTTGAAGTAAAGGAGATGAATCATTTGGAAAGGTTATTTGTATAGCAGTGGTCTGAGATTTACATATCTTGGGGATTTATTTCCCTGTCTTTTTTCCTCTGACTTATATGAATTTTAAACTAGTGGTATAACTAGTAAACTATCCCAGGGTCAGGCTGGTGCATGGGTAGTCTCCTGGGCTATAGAGAGGAAGGAAGTGATGCTGCACCCCACCCCCCAACATCCAGCAACTGGCAGAGGAATTGACTGTAGGTGGTGATTTACATTTGGGACCAACTCAGCACTCTTTCCACAGGCTCACAGATAGAATTGTTTCTGTTGTTGCATTGGATGAGCTGCAGATCTTTGGTATCTTAACAGCAGAACCCACAAGGATGCATTTGGCTAGATGGCCTGACCATGTTTGACTGTTTCTGGTAGGAGTCCATTCTTCTGGGAGGTGTGGTCACACCACACGAAAGATATTGCTTCATGCTTTGATGGTTATGTATGCTTCTGGGACCAGCATGTCTTTATTTCTGGAAGAGCTCACCCACCAGGCTCATCAGACTTGGGGGCATCACTGGCAAACCCGGGTCTGGGACGGGAGAACCTGAGTAAGGTAAACAAAAGGAAAGGCAGTATGAAGAGGAAATGGAAAAGAGAGGAAAGGAGTGCCGTGGGCCCCCTTCCTGGGTGCTGTAGAAGATAACACACATTTCCTTTCTTATAAAACTGAGTGTGAATACAAAGTGCTGCTCTCTATTGCATAGTTTAGTCACTCAAACACGGAGATCTTTTTTGGTACTTTAACTATCATGTTGAGTGTCTTTTTTTTTAAAGAAACTAATTGGTTTGTGAAAATTTTACCTGTAACTGGTTAAAGAATAGCTTTTTAAAAAATGATAGATTAAGACATACTCATTGTATGCAACTCAAAGACCACAGAAGGGGATGGAGAGAAAAGGATGGAATAAGAATTTTTACAGGGGAGAAAAGGTATTCAGGATGATCACTGTGTGTTCGAAGGACGAGGAAGCGTGTGAGCCACTTTTGAGAGGCCTGAGTACAGAGGAGGCAGTGAGGTGGGTGGACAGGAGGGGGTTGGATGTGGAGGGTCTTGAAGGTGGGCTAGAGGAATTGAAATTTGATTGGGTTGACTCGTTGCTCGACTCCAGCCTTTGGCTGGCTCAGAATTTCCCATGAAACACTACTCTTTCAGTGTTGTGTCCTTTGGCCTCAAACAGTCCTTTTCAGGTTCCCATGAAGGCGGGTACTGTTGAAGTTTGCTTTTCACAGTTCTGTGGCTGGTAGTACAATGCAAAACATTCAGTTTTCATCCATCCCAACTGAGTTTCAACTGTTGTGGGTTCTTTCTTTCTTTCTTTTTTTTTTTTTTTCCTCAGCCTGGGTCTCCCTCTGTTGCCTGGGCTACAGGGCAGTGGTGTCATCCTAGCTCTCTGCAACCTCAAACTCCTGGGCTTAAGTGATTCTCCTACCTCAGCCTCTGAGTACCTGGGACTATTGACACGTGCCAACCGTGCCTGGCTAATTTTTTTTATTTTTTGTAGACTCTGGAGTCTCCCCATGTTGCTTAGTTTGGTCTTGAACCCCTGGCCTCAAGCAATCCTCCTGCCTCGGCCTCCCGAAATGCTGGAATTACAGGTGTGAGTCACCATGCCTGGTCTGTTGTGGGTTCTTGACTTAGCATTCAAAAGAATTACTATATTAATATCTCGTTTAATTAATTAGTAGTTGTGGGATGGAGTTGTTCTTGCTACTGGTTATCATAGATAGATCACCAGATTTCAAGGAATTGACACACAATAAAGTATGGATAACTTAAACTATATTTAAAATATATAGTAAAGCATAAGAAAGTAAGCCATTTTTTTCTGATGATATCCGTGTTCCCTGGAAGAATGGAAGAATTTTCATTGTAAGTAAGAACCGTCCAATTTGGGATATTGCACATGTCAAAGGCTCCTGAGTGTACAACAGTAGTTTCATGTCTGTGGGTCCTGCTTATTATTTTGCGGGAAGAGGTGGTAGAAAACAACCTTCAAAAATGGCTTAATACTGGTAGAATTTCTTTAGCACTAAATTTCCTTCCAGAAGATGTAACTTATTCTGGAAAGTGAGTATGGGAGGTTGGAGAGAAGGTGCATTTCAACCTGGATACTTAGGAGGACCATATTTAAAGAAAATTCTCCAACTTTTTAAGGCTAAGAATTACCCCCTTTTTTTCATTCACCCCAGCCAACCCCAAACATAACTGTAGGCATCAGTATGTTCAATATAAACATCAATTAATAGAATGTCTTGATTAATAGAACTGCAGACAATGCATGTGTTATTGCTCTTCTCACAGACATTTATGGACCTATTTCATGAAGAGTAATATTTTTCCTTGCTTGCAAAATATTGTAATTTAACAGAGCAGTGACAGCATTTATGTAAGTGCTTTACATATATTAACCCATTTATTTTAGTCTTCAGTGTAACCGTATGATGTAACTGCTATTGACTTATTCCTGCTCCCCATTCTACAGATGAGGGAACCGAGGCATGGAGATATGAGGTAACTTGCCCAAAGTTACACAAGAATAGGTTGTGGATCTGGGATTCAAACTCAGGCAGTGTGGCTCCAGTGACCTTGCTTAACACTATTGAACCTACATTTTGGTTCATACCAGGAGTTGAGAATGTTCAGGTGCAGAGCATTTTCTAATTAGAGTTTCTGTGGGGCACCAGTTCTTTGAGATACTACCTGACAGAAGGATTTGATGTCAATCAGATGTGGTCAGTGTTGCTCACATTCTGTACCTCTTGGAGACCTCCCCCGTGAATCAGCGATCCTGCAGTCAGCAAAACGTGCACGCTTAGCTTTGTCGTTTCCCATTAGCAATCTGCTATACTGAGATGTAAGTTTGGGAACTGCTATAGGAGAAGTAGCTGTGAACCTGGTCTAGAGTTAAAGGTGGAGAAATTTTCCCCAACTCTCTGTTGCTTGCTCTTGCTTTGATCTCAAACTATGTATGTCAGAATTGGCTTCTTTGTTACTGCTATGGTTTCCATCTGAAAGACTGCTTAGGATGTTCCATAGGACACAATGCCATTCCTCCCAGGGTGTGGTGCATTTGCTAGGAAACCTCTTAGGTTACATTTCTGAGTGTTTAAATGTACTATTGGTCTACGTGGATCTCTCCACAGAGAAAGGATTATGATGCTTTTCTTGTGTAAACATGTGTCTTAAACATGGAGAGATTTATTTCTGCTTCTTGGATTTCTAAGTTCATCTGTGCATTCAACCACATTGCTAAACTGTCTTCTAAAAATTTTCAGTAGATTTTGAAAGATATATTA
The DNA here is from genome assembly GCA_004363605.1 of Indri indri. Taxonomy (NCBI): domain Eukaryota; kingdom Metazoa; phylum Chordata; class Mammalia; order Primates; family Indriidae; genus Indri; species Indri indri. Next base: position 33,591 of record RJWJ010012348.1, read on the forward strand.
GTATCACGAAGATAATTTATTATTTTTTAATCATAAGTGTTTTGTTTCTTTCCAAACATATGCTTTTTGTTTCTTTTTTTGTCATACTGCATTGGATAGGACCTTAAGGACAATCTGAAATAAAAACAAGGATAGATGGAATCCTTGTCCCATTCTTGATCTTAAAACAATGTTTGCTGTAAGTTTTTAGTAGATATCAATTGTTAAGGTAAGAAAGTACTGTCTGTACCTAGGTGGTTTTGTTTTTAGTCATGCACGGGTCTTGAAATCCTTGACTGATTCTTGCTTGGATTGCGGTAGTCTTGGAATGCCCTGCTTTCCTGCTTCCTTTCCGCTCTCTTCGGTCTCTCTTGAACGCTGTAGCTAAAATCTTCTTTCTGAAGTGCTGCTCAGATTATGCCACTTCTCTGCCCAAAAACATTTAATGACTCTCCTTTGCTCACTAAAATAAGTTTGAACTCCCAATTTGGTTCCTTTGATTCAGCAAAACCCATCACACTGTGTTACCTTTAGCCTTTTTCCTTGATCACTCTACTTCATTTCAAGACTCTGCCTTTCTCAAACCTAACTGTACACTTTGTCCTAAACTCAGTCTGTACTTTCGCTCCTCCTAGCCTTTGCTGGTGAGGTTTCCTCTTGTTGGAGTGCTGTTCCCATCTATCTGTGCTTCTTGAAGTTCTCACTCTAGAAACTCATGGTGGCGAGGTATTTCCATTTGTCTTTAGTCCCTCCCTTCTTGGTATTATTCTGCTTAGAGTATCGGCTCCTTTCGGATTAGGGTTTGTTTGATTTACTTTTATATTGTCAGCATATGATTCAGAATGAGTGTGCATAATACATGATAAAATGAATGAATGAATATTTCTTGTGGTACTTACATTCTCATTTTTATGATTATTTCAATTTCATTACCTCCCTACCTCCTATCAATCCCATTGAGGACTAAAAGAGCTGCCCACATACTGCTTTTGTGAAATTCACTGTAATTAGACCAAACTGCAAATGCAGGCATTCATCAGGGAGCACGACCCACTTATCCTATGCTCAGGCAACTCACTCTCTAGTAGGAGAGATAGACAGACAGACACAAACACACACATACACAATGGCAATACAGTACCACTGACAAGTGATTGACTAGTACTCAAGATTTATTGAGCACAAAACACCTTTAAGGTTGGAGCAAAGTGGCTTTTCAAAGCAGTTTCGTTCTCCAAAGAATAAAAATTGTTTTGTATTGAATATCCAGACTTCGTTATCTTCTATTTAGTTATCCAGTTGGCAGAGCCAAAAGGAAAGAAATTAGAGATTCACTAAGTACAGAAAGTGATTGCTTTGAAATGATTTCCTCTTCTACTAAAATGTAGAAACCATACACAAAACACCTTTCTCTTGATTTGCAATTTACTAGTCTTACAAAATTATTTTAATTTGAACTGAAAGCTGGCATCATAAGGAAAGAAGAATCCAAGAAGTTCTAAATTGAAGACATTAATATAAATGAACCACACTTAAAATGCTATTGATAGTCCTTAGCTCTGAAAGGGAAATGTCTATCCTAAATTGCCTTGAAATGAAAAGAAATGAGAGACTATTTCCTGTCTATTTCCTGGCGTTTTCCTGATAACCAGGCTATAGAATGATTGAATTGTTATTATAACCCTGTAGCTATTATTTTCATTTCAGAAGAGTGTGGGTTAATTTCAGCCAAAGCTTATATTTCAAAGAAGTTTATGTGTAATATGTATAATAAATCAATATTGAGCTGTAGAGTCTAAGGATCAAAATTATTTTAGATCAGCCAATACATTTTTCTTAAGGACGGTCATTTGTTCATCCTAATTTATTATTCAAGAAAATGGAAGTGGGAGGAGAGGGAAGATTAAAGAAAGTATGAAAGTAATCACAAGTGTTCAGTAGCTTCTTTTTACTTTCTTTCTTTAATTTTCTTTAGTTTTTATTCCAAATATAAATGTTCTATATATATTTTAGCTTGATTAAAAAAATTCAGGAAGGTAAAATTTGGAAAGTAAAAATGCCCTGTATCCTTTGCCCCCCATGAATAACTACTAACTGATGGGTGTTATGTTATTCCATAGTCTTTTATAAATTCAATTCTAAAATATTTAATACATATATATAACAAAAATAAGTTAGAGACAGTCTACTGAAATTAACACCCATGAGGCCACTGTGCACTTAACAGCACTTTACCAATATGAAACCCTCCCTTGGTTCCAGCTGTTATCCCCTTCATGCCAGAAGCAAGCACTTTCCAGAATTTTGCTTTTATCATCTTTTTTTTTTTTTTTTGGAGACAGGGTCTCGCTCTGTCTCCCTGCCTACAGTGCTGTGGTGTCAGCCTAGCTTACTGCAACCTCAAGTTGCAGTGGGCTCAAGTGACCTTGCCTCAGCCTCCTGAGTAGCTGGGACTATAGGCATGTGCCACCACATTTGGCTAATTTTTCTATTTCTAGTAGAGATGGGGTCTCGCTCTTGCCCGGGCTGGTTTTGAACTCCTGACCTCAAGTGATCCTCCCGCCTCGGCCTCCCAGAGTGCTAGGATTACAGGTGTGAGAGCCCAACCCTTTTATCTTTCTTTATGGTTTTACTGCAAACATTTTTTTTTTAAGCTCTAAATGATATTGCTTAATTTTGCTTGGTCTTGAATCTCTAAAATATTTATAAAAATACTGTATATTTTGGACCGAGTTATTGTTAACTATCCTCCTGTGAAAGGCTAGCCTATTCCAGAATTCTGTGATGAGAACATTTTTACTAGAGTAGTATTCAATTTTTTTTTTTACTGTGCGACCATGATCCATTTTACCAAGAAATCCAAGAAATACATTTTATATCACAACTTAGCACACAGACACACCAATACTTGTCTGAAATGATAGTTTTGTGAAACAATACTTATTGTTAATATGTGTGATACACTCTGATATTTTCTGTTCTACTGTGTTCCATTTCATTTTTTAAATGCTGGTTATGATCTAATAAATTTAATTTGTGAACCAGTACATAGTAGACTAGTGTGTCTTGCACTTTGGGGAATTTACAATTCTCTTTCAAAAAATTGAATTTCCTGTGGCACATTTGAAGGTCTGAAGGACATCGAAATCTCATTCTTAGCATGTTCTCGTGCTGCTCAGCTAAACATTCCACCTGACAGATACTATAAAAGTATGTGATAGTTATTTGTGCAACAAATATTTTTTGAGCCCTGGCTCAGACTGGTGGCATGTTAAGAGTGTATAGAATGCATTTTAAAATTGTCCTGTGTGCTCCAGGAAGAGGGGGTGCTGGCTAGTGGAGAAAGCTCAGGGTTTGGGTGAGTAGAGTTGATTGGGCCCTGATTTGCACAATTTACACCTCCCCCCACCACCAAAGACTGGCTTTGAGTACTTTCAGCACATAGATCACTGTGGGAAGTCCTGCCTCTATCCTGGCCCTCCCTTCCTGCCAGATGTCTTGTCCAGTCTACCTGGGAATGGAGACCTTCAGACATCTAAGTTGGGGAAAATCCTACATTGAGCAGCTCTCTCCAGTCTGAAAAAGCCAAAATTTGCCAATTCCCTGTAGTCGAATAGGCAAGCTCACCTTGAATGTTATCACCAAACCATTTATTAGATGCACAAGGCCACAGGGCCCTGAACTGAGTATCGCATGAGACAGTTCCCATTTCCCCTGTGGGAGGCAGAATAATGGCCCCTAAAGATGTCCACTTCCTAATCCTGGAACCTGAAGATGTTGTGTTACATGACTGTGGGAATTAAGGTTGTGGGAATTAAGGTTGCAGGTGGAATTATGGTTGCTAATCAGTTGACCTTTGAATAAAGAGATTATCTGGATTATCTGGGTAGGCCCAGTGCAATCACAGGAATCCTTAAATAGGGAAGAGAGAGAGATAGAACCAAACAGATGGCATCGTGAGAAAGATTCAACCAGCCATTACTGCTCTGAGGAGCATGGAGCCTATGCCAGGGAATGCAGGTGGCCTCTAGAAGCTGGGTGGGGGGGCGGGGTGCGGCAAGGAAATGGACTCTCCTCCAGAGCCTCCAGGAAAGAAAGCAGCTCTGCCGGCACCTTGATATTAGCCCAGTGAGACCCATATCAGACCTCTAACCTCCAGAACCATAAGATAAGAACTTTGTGTTGTTTTAAGCCACTAAATTTGTGGTTATTTGTTATAGCAGCAAAAGGAAACTAATACACTACCCTACTACTTTGCATTATTTCATTTTTTACAAAGCAAACATAAATATATTTATCAAAAATGAATATAAGAAAAACAGTAATATTTTGAAGAACCCATTTTCACATTAACAACCAAATAGTCAACATTCAGAGGAAATTTTATATGAAATGGAGACATTATGTGTACAATCCCTAGTTCTAAAATAAAAGAGTTGTATTAAGTGCTTCCTGTGTAGCTGCAGTCCCCAACCCCAGCTACTGGCCCATGGCTGCCCACCACCCCCACTCCCGTCTGTGGAAAAATTGTCATCCATGAAATTTAGGAAGGAGAGGGCACACAGCAGGAGGTGAGCGCAGGCTAGTGAGCAAGCTTCATCTGTATTTACAGCCGCTCCCCATTGCTGGCATCACCGCCTGAGCTCCACCTTGCTCCCCACTGTCCCCTGGTCTGTGGAAAAATTGTCTTCCATGAAACCAGTCCCTGGTGCCAAAAAGGTTGGGGACCACTGCATATAGAATATTAATTAAATAGTATTTTTTTCCAGAATTCAGAATTATTGACCTATATAGTTCTTTTCACATAGAAGACCTTTTAATCTTTTTAAAAAAAGATTCAGTGACAAAGCATGTAAAACCATATCCTATTATTTCATTTTACTTTTATTTATGATTCACAATTAGTTTCTGCTTTATTGTCAAATACCCTTAGCAATTTCAGCTTTTGGATAAACAAAAATGGAAAGCAGGTGAAGTAAAGCAAATTAGTAGGATTTATTTTAGTCTTTTAAATTTGAACATTTAGATGTGCTCGTGCTTGGCATAAGAAATAAATTGGGTGATTAATACTCCCCACTTACCTAGAGGCTCCTCAAAAGCTGGTTCAGGAGATTTCTTCTGCTGAGCGAGGGGAATTTCTTCCTCCTGAATTCCATGAGGTTGGGTTTCCCCTTCTCCCCCGTACCTTCATGTACATCTCCTGCCTTCACAGCTGAAGGCAGGATGTTCCCGGGCCATCGAGGCAACAGGAAGGTTCCATATTCCATGGAAAACAAGTGGGCTAATAGCCACTTCATCCTGCCCTGCTTCAAGCATGGCTCAAACCAACACAGAGACTGTTAAGGTTGGTAGCTGCCTCAGGATCGGGCTGCTTGGTCAGCTACATTGAACCATCTTTCTACTCTTCAGGCACCTCGTAGGATTGTTCCTTGGAAACTATTCTGCCGATTTCATGATTTTTCCCATTTGCCTTCTGTGTAGCTCGATTTTCAGTATTCCTTAAAGATGTCTCTATTTTCCCAGTGCCTTCTGCGTCTCAGATCTTGAAGCAGTTGGTTTCCTGATCATTTATCTCCCCTCATTCTTAAACCCAAGTCATTGTGGACGCCCTTTGTCCACTAACCTGCCTTGCCTCGCCATTTTCTGTTTAAAGCTTATGCTGCCGTAATTGGTCATGCAGGGAACACCTCATCTGTGACAGTTTCATATTAAGCCCAAGAAAGGCCTCTGATTTGTTTCAAAACCTTGGGAATCAATTCTTAAACCGTTCCTCATCTTTTCCTTCCAGCAGCAAAGGCAGCCAGCTGACACAGGGCCCTCCGTGTCTGCCCACAGAACCCCGTGAATGGCTCCGTGCTTTCATTGTGAGATGAAGTTTGCGTTTGGTCATTTCCATAGCAACATGTGTTAGAGAATTGACACCTTTGCTCTGTAATTACAAAATGCTTTTGGGAAAGAGTGTAGCAAATATTTAGTTGCTGCTTTTTCAACAGATGCTAGAGGTGAATAGAGTCTATTGAGAAAGCACTTGAGAAATAGGTACCTGTTCCTTTGTCTTTTGGAGACAAAGAAATAGAGCCGGAGCTTACAGACCAGAAGGAGAAGGAGCCGATTTCAGAAGCTATTTTTGCTCAGCGGTATAAGACAAGTACTGGTGTGGACCACAAGGAGGGCACCTAGTCTGGAAGGGGCAGGTGGGGTGCGTCAGGGACCTGTGTTGGAGGGTTCTTTGTAGAGGCGGTGAAATAGCTCATGAACATTTATTGCTAGCCTCTGTCAGGAATGGAATATCTTTATATACTTACAAAATGCACAAAAACCGCACCCCACATTGTATTATGGTAACAGAAATCAAAAGTGGTGGTTACTGAGATGTGGTTGACAGAAAGGGATACAATACAAACGTCCTGTTTAGTTTTAGGTGGTTGTTACATGAGAGTGTATGACTGTCGAAATCATCTAGTGGAATACTTCAGATTTATGCATTTACTGTATGTAAATTAAAAATAAAGCAATATGAAAAGGCTTTCCATATACTAATATATGGAAGGCACTTCAAAAAGCAAGGTGGAGATGGGTGTGTGTGACATGCCACTTTTATGGCATAAAGGAGGAAAATTAAGGATCTGTGTTCAACTGCTGTGTATGCACAAAGAACTCTGGACAGGTAGGTGAGGAACCAGCAGCAGTGCTTGGCCTAGGACATGGGGAGCAGCTGGCAGCTGCAGGAGTAGAGGGCAGGGATGTGAGGGAGATTTCTCACTTTTATACTTTTTATATTTAAAAAATTTCCTTTTATTCTTTTTGGCATTTGAACCATGTAAACATATTTCTCATTCAAAACAATCAAATGAAAAGAAAACACATTGAAACAGAACTAAGGAGCTTTTAAACTGAGATATAAAATGGTTTCAAGATATAAAATGGTTTCAATTAGTCCTTCTGACAGGCTGTATACTATTTAAATGTTTTTAAGCAGCTTCCTCTCAGCAGCGCTCTGGGAACTGCCGGGGCAAACGAGCTGCCACTGGCGCCCCCGTGGCAGGCTGCTGGCCCCATAGCACATCGTCCCCCCCCCCCAAGCCCTCCCAACTCCTCACTCCTGCAAACCTCCCCATCAATCTCTTTGACACCGAGAGGAATCATTATTTGTCACCCCTTAAGGAATCTGGACGACGGCCTATGTGAGACACCGCGTCAGTTGCAGCCTCTTCTTAAAGGGTCAGTGGCCTCTACAGAGGCCAGAACACTTGGAACCAATATAAGAAAGGTATACATCTTAAACAAGATTTTTGACTTGAATTAAATCAGATCTGTCTCTTCTTGCCTCTCCCGAGGGTGGGCTGTGCAGGGAGGAGACCTCTTCACGGAGCTCGGCTGCTCGTTCGAACTGTGAGTCGGGGGTCTGATCTAACAGAAATCCTGGCTTTCCCCCCTCTCATTTTAGTGCTTCCTTTCCATGCAGCAGCCGGGCAACCAGCGCCTTCTGTGGCCGAGTCTGCCAGCGGAAGTGTCAGGAAGTGCCGCTGTGTTCCTGGGTTCTCCCTCTGGTTTGTTTCATTTCTTTGAGTCCTAGGTTCTCCCCTGAATGGCCCTGTAGGGGGCAAGGCTGGGACAGCTTCTCTGTGCCAGGAGCATCTTTCTCGTAAGCACCTTGCGGCCTCTGTTCCTTTGCATCTCTTCCTTTCATCTGAGGATGCTGCTAGTTTTTCACGTGGAGGCTGAGGAGGATGGGAATGTTTTGTAGTGTAACTCAGGAAAGAGCATTCCCATTGGTTATGCGTATTATAGCTTGGGCCCTTTGAACCTTTTCCCTGCACACACACAAGATACGTATTATGTGTTATATTCCTAACTGTTTTAAATTCAGATGTCTTACCAAAACAAGCTAAGTAAAAATACTTCTTGGCCCCTGCTGAGTTTTAGTCTCATGTCTCATTCTCTGGTTGCCTGCTTAGACCTTTAATTCCTGAAACTCAACACGTAAGGTCTAGCAGTGGCTTCCTGCAGCACTGGGTTGAGAAGACTCGTAAGGCTGTGCTTGAGCTGCACTTGGGCTATGCGGGCAAGTGCGCTGTGACTGATGTCTGTGTGGGGTTCAGGAAAGAAGTGGGGCATTGGTTTAGGTATTTGCCAAGCTTGCTTAGAAAGTCCTACCCTAAATTTCATTGTATATCATACCACACCTAGTACTTTTTACTAAGTATTAATAGATGTTCAATAAATATTTGCTCTTTTTTTTTTTTAATTTGCTCTTCTGGAAACATGATTATCTGAATAAACAAGTCTGCCCACAAGAGCATGGCTGCTAATACTGAAGCTCATTCGGGCAGTTTAAGTAGCAGGATGCACGGCGTTAAGGTCTGATTCCCACGCCCTTCTCCCTCCTTGCAAGAACCTCAGCTAAACTCCTTTGCTTCATAGTTTGAGCTCCGTGCAGTAGCTGTTGGAGACCCCCTCTAACAGCTCCTCAGCAGATGAGAACCCAGCCTTACCACTGCTCTTAGCAGTATTTACAAGGCCTGTCACGAAGGGGCAGCTTACTGTCTGAAGCAGTAGTGTCCATAGCTAGATGTATCCATCAGATGCCATGTGCCCAGGTATTGTTCCAACTGTTTCACATCTTTTAAGTCAGTTCATCCC
>RJWJ010012349.1:0-42200 GCA_004363605.1 Indri indri
GGGTGTGTGATTAAGATCCCCCCAGTTCGAATGTGGCAGTATGACCCTGAACTGCCTCTGTGATGTTTTCCTTTGCCATCGAGAGTGGAGAATAATCCTTTACATGTAGACATCTATGAGCTAAGGGCAAGTTTATAAAAGATGACCATAGAGTATTAAAATGTACTTATACACTTCTCTTTATTAATTATGACTCCTTTTCTTATTTCTGGCCAAATGTGATTTTGAAGAGAGTGAGGAAGGAACACCTGAATGTCTGTTTTTACAACTGGTTGCCTTGCTACCGGCTGGAGAGAATGAGGAGCGCTGAAACTGTAGTGACAAGTCCCGGGGTCTGCCACCTCCCAGCTGTGGAAACTCGGGTAAGTGAGCACTGTTCCATGTTGGAGTTCCGGTTGACCTCATCTATCTCCTTCCTGTTCTGCTCCTCTTTCGTAGGTCCTAGAGATTCAGGTGAGGCAACAGAGGTCAGACCTTGGGAAAACTCTGAATTGATCTACACGTGTTAATTGCTTTTAGAGGCATTTGTGCATTTGTTGTATTTTACAAATCTGGGTGGCTCAAAGGTATCCCCCAGAGTGCTGCCAGTGAAGGTAGGAACTCAAGCAATCTTTGAAGGAATGGAGGAAAGAGAATCTATATAAAATCCCATTTAAATTTAGGGAGTTAAATTTGAGAGTCATGTTGTAGTAAATATTTCCCTAAATAATTTCAGACATAAGAAATGATCATTTGATTCTGTTAAGTTTGGATAATTTAAAATACTTTCATTTTTTTCTTGTGCTTAAAACTTTCATAGTTGATATTAACCCTAAAAACTACCAAATTAAATTTTTAATTATAAAGTAAAAGATAAACTCAAAAGCAACTTACAATGTCAGTATAGAAATCACTTTGTTATAATTAAAGTTTGTATATCATATTCTTAATTTGATAGAGTCAAATACCTTAGTATGTTAAATATGAAATCTTTTAGAATTCTGATGGGTATGAAGCACAATTAGCCCCTTTTAAAGATAAAGGTTTAAGCAAACTACAATGGAGTCACTGTGCTTCTTAGTGAAATGAGAATTGCCACATGGCAGTCACGAAGTTAGAATGCATAACACGCATACAGTGGTTAGGAGGGGCCCTGGTACAGTGATTGAGGGCTGACTAGGGAGGGTTTACCTAGAATACATTCTGGGGATAATAAACATTGATGAAATAAGATCCCTGCCTTCAAAGGACTCACAGTATGATGTGTGTGTGTGTGTGTGTGTGTAAGTTGTTGGGAGGAGACAGATAAATGAAAGGGTAATGATGACTCAACAAGATAATATCTTGTATGGTAGATGTAGACACACTTATATGAAAATATAGACGATTCAACACTGAACTGTGAATGGTTGTGAGAAAAATCACCTGGTGAAGCTTCTGTTAAGAGCTAATAATATATGGGCTAACTTTTAAAAATTAAATAGCACCTAGGCATTTACAACAACAACAACAGCAGCAGCAGCAGCAGCAACAAGAGGAGTGATTTGTCAGCAGACTGCCTGAGTTAAAGAACTTGACCCCACCACTCACTGGATGAACAACCCTGGGCAAGGTTCCTAGTCTCTCTTCTCTGTGTCCCAGTTTCCTCAGAAACTACCTCATAGTGTAGTCATGAAGATTAGATGAGTTAATATTTGTGAAGTATCTGTCATACAGTACATGCTGTCTAACAATTTTAAATGAACAAATAGCCTGAGGGCTCGCGTGGAACGACACCTGGAGGAGGGAGAGCGGACTGCACTGGGAACAGTGCTCAGGTTCTTTTTTGCAAGAGGGTAGGTAATAAGGTGTGATGAGCAGAGAAGCTGCAAGCCGTGGGGTGGACGGTAAATTGTGGAGAAACCTGTAGACCCTTGTAAGGGGGCTGGGCTTTACCCTGAGGGTAACGAGAGGCAAAGAAAGGATTTTCAGTCAGGGAGTGGCCTGTAAAGAGCAGAAACAAGGAACCCAGTGAAGATTCCTTGTGATATTACAGCTGATGAATGCGGGTGGCCTGAACTGAAGAGCTGAAAGAAGTATTAAAGAAATAGAATGAACAGACTTCACAACAGAAACTGAGTGTGATTCTGGAGTGTGTGCTTTTATATCCCAGGACTGGAGGAGCCATTCACCCTGGAGGAGAGAATGGAAGAGGAGGAGGAGGAGTGAGCCGTGCTGACGGACGTTGCAGAGGGGACCTGGTCTGTCAGGGAGTCTGGGATGCCTGCGTGGTGACTGCTGACTCCAGGATGCACCAAGAGCAGAGGAGAGGTGACGGACCATTTGCTGTCTTTGATGTGGGTGAGTAAAATTGAGGGCTGACTATGGAAGTTGTGTCCTGGTTCAGGGAACAAGCCCATGGCTGGCTGGAGCTCGACATGGCGCAGCGAAATCAAATGGAACCATGGAAAGGGGGGCTGAGGAATGAGGGCAGGTGAGGAGCGTCTGTGAAGCTGTCAGTGCCTGCTGCATTCACAGGTCCCCCCCGAAGAAACCAGCCCCCCAAGTTTCTTTCTGATAAGTCACTGTGATTTGGGACATGGGTCTCAAGCAAAAGCATGCTGGCTACCTGTCCTAGACTGATTAGACCCGGGTCTGTTATGAGCTGATAATGCACAACCTGAAAATGGGGGGGGGGTGTCATTACTGTTCCCCATCCCTGCCACCATCCCAACACAGCTTAGCATGAAAAAGAAAAAACCTACTGAGAACATCCAATATTAGACAGTGGCATATGTGTCCACTCTTGTCCTCTCTTGGAAAGGGTAAGTGCACAGTGCCCACAGATAGGGGGTTTGGAACCATGTGGAGCACCTGGGAGCCCAGAGTGTTTTCCCAGCATTGAAAGAGATGGCACCCCGCCTTGCTTCAGGCTCCTTTGTATGCCTGCCATCAATCCCATTATTATCCACTTTGTCAGAGGAGGAAACTGAGGCTCAACATGTAAGAAGGTTACAAAAGCCAAAACCAAACAAACTCATTTCATGGAGTGGCTAGGACTCATAGTCGGAGGCTAAATTGCCTATTTTCCCCCATTCTAAACTGCCTTGCCAATACTTTGATAAATAATTCAATCAGCAGTCTATGATAAGTTTTATTAAAATGTCAAGAGGCTTACCAGGCAGAATGAAAATGCAGGATAAAAACATATTTGTGGCTTTTACTAAACCCAACACGGTTGGAATATAATTCCCACTGTTCAACAGCTCCAGGCTCACTCATCTCTATTCATTGTGCTAAGAACACAAAGTGATAGGAGGAATAATGTTTTCCTTTTTCTCCGTTCAAGCTTTGAGCTTAAAGCTGGACACAGCCTGCCACTTTCAGTTCCAAAGCCAGGGAATTTCATAGCTACCTCATAGATGCATTTTGCTTTATCTAAAATCTTATTCTCCAAGTATGGAACAACTGGCTACTCTCTGACCTAAAAGTTTATTTACCTGTTTATTTCTTTTCTGCAAAAACCACAAATCGTAATAAACAGTTATATTATTTTATTTTTCTACTGGAATCACAATAACTTCTAATCTTTGGTAAGAAGACATGAAAGGGAAGCCAAACAGACTGAAATTGGTTCGTGCATTATCCTGCTTTACCCTGCACTGGAGCTTTTGGAAGGTAAAAGTTGGCATTATCGGAGGCCTCAAAGGCACACCAGTTGCCGGCGTGTGCATCAGGGAGCAAAGTGAAATCTTTCCTGAATAAGTGATTATCAAATTACAGACCTGTCACCAGCGCTTCCTGGGAAGGGTCAGCACCTTCCCTTGCTCCCAACAAAGAATGTATGACAGGCAGATAGATCGATACTCCAGTTAACTAAACAGCTGGCTAGTCACAGAACTGACAGCACACAAAGCTTGGTTTGAAGACAATGAAATAAAAGTGCCTTTTTATAGATTTTTTTTTTGGCCCATTCGATAGCTTCGTGTGTCTTGCTTTTTCTTTTCCGCTTCTTTCCTTCCTTTTTTTCTTTTTTTTTTTTGCCCCCCCATTAGATGATGCCAACAGTGATTCTAAGCTCAAATTTAAAAGAAGCGGGGTGCACTTCCCAGCTAATGACATGCCTGTGGGGTGTGATTGGCTATGAATAAGGGGTGGCAAAGTCGGGGGGTGGGGGATGTACACTGATTTATCAGCCTCCTGTGGGTGATGGAGGAGGCCCGAATCAATTGTCATTAACTAATTACTCTTCTCCTTTTGTCAGGATAAATTGGTTCATCCAATGTGTTTTCTAAGTGTGTCAGGTGAATTGCATTAAAGAGGATAAACAGCCCTCTTTTTCGTACACTCTGTCGAAAATCTTAACAGCTTAATTGTTGTTCTGCTGATTAGAGAGGCAGTGCTGTGTAGTAATTAAGGGTGAGATCTGGGCTGCTCTGATTTAAAGTTCTATCACTTCCTAGTGCTGGGGTCTCCAGCAAGTTACTTAACCTCTCTGTGCCACAGATTTCTGACAGGTAAAGTGGGGATAGCAACAGGGTTGGTGTGACAATTGAAAAATCATAATATAGAGTTTTAAAAATCAAATAAAAAAACAGTCATGTAAGATGTCAGTCATGGGGACTAGCACATAGTAAGACAATAAACATGCAAAAATATACTTTCAATATTTCTTCCTTTTATTTTTTTCTAATGATGTGAGAGAGCTGCATAAACATATGGGCTGCCGCTTTTCAATGTAAAATCAAAATATACAAATATTCCCCCCCAAACTCATTTAATCAATGATACCAATAATTTTTAGCACCTTGCCCCTATATAGTCATTTTTTTCCCCAACTAAGACCAATCCAGGAATCCTATAAAGTCATTGTGAAGCACTTTCCTATCCAACGGGATTTTTAAAATAATATTTTAAATTTTAGAACAGTTTTCTATTTACAGAAAAATTGCAAACCTAATACAAGGAGTTCCCGTACACCCCAAATGTGTTAGCATGATACGTTTGTTACAATTAGTGAACCAATACTGATATGATATTATTAGCTGAACTCCATACTTTATTCAGATTATTGTCATTTTTACCTAATGTCCTTTTACCGGAATCCCATCTAGGCAGGATACATTACATTTAGTCTTCATGTCTCCTTTGGTTCTACTTGGATATGACAGTTTCTTAGATTTTCCTTGTTTTTGATGACCTTGACAGTATTGAGGATTATTGGTCATATTTTTTGTAGGGTGTTCCTCAATTGAAATTGTTCTGATTTTTTTTTCCTGATGATTAGACTAGAGTTATGGGTTTTATGGAGGGAGACCCAAGAGGTAAATCATTTTTATCATATCTAAAGTCAATAAGACTTATCACTTTTGGTCACCTGGCATGTAGGTTTTATTAGGTTTTGTTAGGTTTCTCCACTGTAAAGTTACTTTTCTCTTCCATCTTTCCATATGTGTTCTTTGGAAAGAAGTTGTTATGTACAATCAATAATGAAGTGGGAAGTTTTGTTTTCCCTCTGTTTTTGAGGGTGAAGTATCTGCATAAATTATTTGTAATTCTGCACAAAAGATTGTCTATTCTCTTTCGTTTATTTCTTTATTCAATCATTCATTATATCAGTATAGGCTCATGGATATTAATCTTGTATTTTGGGTTATAATCTGAAACTACTCTATTTTGTTGCTCAGATTATACCAGCTATGGCCATCAGGTGCTATTTGTTTATTTCCTGTGTCCTTTAGACATATCTCCCAATTGTGTTTGGTTTGTATTTTGTTTTGTCTTGTTTTTTGGCTTTTTTGTACTTTCTAGCACTGTAAGTTTCTCCACATTCATCTTGTATTTTTCCTGCCCCAGCCCTGGAATCAGATGAGCAGCCCTGGTTCGCTTTATTGGAGAATAGTATTAGAAACCAAGATCTGGGCACTAAGTATATTCATAACAACAGCAATTTCAATTGTCACAAAATTCTGCAAAAGAAATAGGTTTGGAATTTCTATTATAGAAGGGAAAACTGAAGCTGTGACAGGTATGTAACTCATCAGTGTGGTCAGCCACAACTTGTAGATCTAGTCCAGTAAGCTGGGTAAAACATTTAGATTTGGCAATGAGATTTTAGTTTAAATTTTTGCTTTACCACTTCTTAGCTGTGTGACAATGGGCAGCTTGCTTAACTCCTCTGAGCTTCAATCTTCTCATCTACAAAACAAGGATACCAATCTATGACCTATCTCATAGGCTCATGAAGAGTTGTAAAGAAATAAAATAAAGCACTTAGCAGAAAACTTGGTACTTAGTAAGCATTCAGTGAGTGTTAATGGCTAATTGCTCATTGTTATTATTGTTGTAATCATTATCATAATCCTCATTACTATTAATTAGGCAAAAGCTTAATAAGAGCACTATTTATTATTATTATTATTATTGTTATCACCAAACCTGGACTCCTCCTCTATTGTCTCCTCCTCGACCCTTTCCTCCCCTCCTCCTCCTCCTCTTCCTCCTTCTCATCTTCTTCTGCTCTGGCCACATATCACATGGATTTGGCATATAGAATATACAGTGTGAGCAATAGTCCTCTAACCAAGGGTGAACATTTTGACATTTTGGTCTATGTCGTTCAGTCTCCTGTGAATCAGCCCCTTGAACATGACTCCGTGTGCATTATGCTGACGAAATGGAACTTCTCTATCTGCAAAGTAAAACTCAGACACCTGACCTCCTGAGAGGCCATCTCTCTTTATTGTTTTTTTTTTTTTTTCTTTTCTTTGAAAACCTACCTGTTAGGTAGAATGAATCTAACACTTAATGAATATCATTCACACGGCACATATTTATCGAATCCCTACTATGTGCTAGGGACTACATCGGGAGTGAGAATTAAAATGGTAAACAAAACAAATGGTGCCTACCCTGATGGACCTTATGCCGACCGTCCCTGTTTTACTTTATGATGGTGCAGAAGCATTAACCATTCAGTAGGAGCCATACTTCAAATCTGGAATTTTGTTTTTTTCCCCAGGCTAGTGATATGCACTGTGATACCCACTTCGGTGCTGTGCAGGGCAGTTCTCAGTCAGCCGCATGATCACCAGGGTAAACGGTGGATACTCGGTATCTTCCTGAAGAACACTACATCTGCTAAACCATCAACAAGTGTGGTGCCCCAGCACCTTCTACCAGTGATTCTTGAGGCCGTCAGAGAGAGAGAAATGGGTGACCTTGTCTTGTAGCATCCCCGTCATCCAGTGATTAATTTTAGTTCAATGGTTCAAACATTCTTAAGGCCCACTGTGCTTTCAGGTTAATGGTGAGTGGCCATACAAACATTCTGTTGTTCATTTTCAGTACAATATTCAACAAATTACATGAGATGTTCAACATTTTATTATAAAATAGGCTCAGTGTTAGACAATTTTGTCCAACACTAGGCTAATGTGAGTGTTCAGAACATGTTTAAGGAAGGCTAGGCTAAGCTATGATGTTCGGTAGGTTAATTAAATGCATCTTTGATGTACAATATTTTCAACTTGCAATGGGTTTATCAGGACATACCCTCATCATTAGTCGAGGAGCACCTGCAAATGGGGAGGAGACAGAGCTAAATGAATAAGTATCTGATTACAGCCATAGGTTAGGCCTATGAAGAGGGTGACCTGGTACCACACAAACCCTCATAAGACCAATATGGGCCCTCATGGAGGGTTCCCTGAGGATATCTTGTTTGAGTGTGCTCTGACAGATGAGCAGGAGCTAAGCAGGACAAGTGCAAAGGCCCTGTGGTGCAAGGGACATGGAGTGTTTAAGGAGCTGATATGGTTGTGGCAAAAGTGCCGTGTCTGAGCTTGGTCCTCTGTTGGCTATGCCAGGACATTGCTATTTATTCTAAGATGAACAGGACCCTCTCCATGGAAGTTGAAAACATGTGAGATGAGGCTAGAAGAAACTCATCAGATTTGCATTTTGAAAGTTCACTCTGAGGTGAAGAACAGCTCAGAGACGGGCAGGACTGAGTGCAAAGAAGTGAATTAGGAGCTGTTGCTATGTGCAATCGTTTCATAAATCCCCACCAGAACGTGGTGAGGTAGTACTTATTTTACAAATGAGGAGTTCGCACCTCAGAGGCATTCATTCACCTCCTCCAGGTCCCAGAACTGTCTATCGGCAGCTGGAAGAGTGGGTTTTCGGAGACAGACAGATGCAGTGTCAAATCCTGTCTTCAGGCACAGTCTATCTGGTCCCACTTCCTCCGCTACATGTCTCAGAATAAGTTCACACGTGGGAAGTGGGCTCTCCTCACCAGAAAAGGACATAGGGAAAGTCAGGTCCCCTAGTGTTTTACGGGACACACACCCACCCACATGCATGCATACAGAATGCAGAAGAATAAATAGGTATATTTTTTAAAAAAGAAAAAATATAAAATGAAAGTGGCTTAGAGGCAAAGCTGTTCCCCTTCAGGGTGAGCAGGATGAAGAGGTGTAGCCCTGGCACCCCAGGCTGCTGTGAAAAAACTCAACTCATTTCTCATTCTGCCCTCTGTCTGTGTTCCCTGCTCAGTGGCCCAGCCTCCATGCCTTTGTGCATGCTGCCGCTGCCGCCTGGATAGCCCTCCCTACCCCTGCTGCACCTGTCATCAATCTGCAAACACTTGCCCCATCTTTTGTAAGCATCTCAGTATTCTTGTCCTGCAAACCCTTCAGACTGTCCCTGTCCCAGCTTCTGCTACAAAACTTACCCTGCCCTCTTCTGTACCAACGCAGACGGTCATTAGGCACTTCTTCCTGTTCCCATTCTCTCCCACACCAGACTCTGAACTCCTGAAAGGCAAATACTTTAGTATCTCTGTCTCTACCCTGGCAAATGTTTGAGCATAAATGAATGGGAGGCAGGGAGGAAGGAAGGCAGGAATAAGAGGGAGAAGAAAAGAAGATGGAGAAAAAGCAGGGAGGGAGGAAGAGAAGGGACTCGAACTGCAGCATGTGAGATATTGCTTAAATGACGCCACACCATGCCCAGATAACAAACACTGAGATATGTGCGAGCCCTCTCGACTGTAGCAAAGAGTGAAAGAACTCAAGTTATTGCAGTGTAAAGACCAGGTTGCTATGTCTAGGGAGAGGGGAAGAAATATCCTTGTGACAGAGGCTGATTTGTTTTGTTCATGGAGGTACAGAGATAGAAGATATTCCGGGTGGCAGTCTGACAAAGCCTGACCTTTTCTGCAGAAATGTCATTGTTTCCTGAGGAGAATACATCTGTGGCAAAAACGGTTAGGAGAGAGTGCTAGGGGACAGGCCTTGTGCTGGTCATAATGTTGTCCTTGGCATGGGGTATCAGAGACTGGCTAGGGCTAGGGCTGCCAAAATCACAAATTAGGAATGTTCAGAAAGATCACTTAGCTATAAATACTCATTTTGTAAATGTGATCACTGAAAACAGGAAAGTGTAAGTGACTTGCACAAGGTCACACCACCAGTTAGTAACAGACAAGGGTTTATACCCTGTGCCCCAATGTGCCTTCCCCAGCAGCAAGAAAGGAACCTAACACATGTGCTCATTCGTCATTCATGAAAGGTTATTGGTACTTTTTATTACTCAGATATTTTACTCTAAGAAACATAAAACCATTGAATCAACATTGGTTGTATGACTCTGTGTGAGGCCCTGGATTATAGACACAGCTTAGTATGTAAGCAAGAATAAAAGTTTTGGAGCCAGGTGGACCTGGCTTTCCCACTGTTCCTTATCGATTTGGGGCAACTTATTTGAGCTTTGATTTCCTTTCTGAGCCCTGCACGCTTTCCCAAATATGTGTTTGGGGTGAATGAAGGTGAAAGAGCTGGGGCTAGGGTTGACCAAACCGATGTGACATTCAAGGGACAGAGCAGCAGGACTTAAGGTCTCCAGGGGAATCTAGAATCTAATCTACAGGTGGGCATCTTCACATGAGCTAACAGAGGAGGGGCAGCTGGTGAGAAACCTGTAGAGGAGTAAAGAGCAACCCCTTGAGGGGCCTGGCATCGAGCCAGGGGCCTGAACCAGGCAGACTAGAGCCAGTTCTGTTCCAACAGGCAGGGTCTATACAAACGGGGGCAGTGTTGTGGGGCTGTCAGGGGGTTGGTTCCTGCATGCTTATTTAGTATGTGGAGTATCAAGACTCAATATCGTGGATATCAAAATTTATGATGCATCTAGAAGATCAATAAAATTTGTATGGAACCGCAAAACTCCTGAAATAGCCACAGCAATCTTGAGCAAAAAGAACAAAGCTGGAAGCATCACACTACCTAATTTCAAAATATATTACAAAGCTATAGTAATCAAACAGTATGGTACTGGCATAAACACAGATACATCAACCAATAGAACAGTATAGAGAGCATAGAAATATTAATAACCCACATATTTACAGTCAATTGATATTTGACAAAGGTGCCAAGAACAGACAATAAACAGTGTGGGAACAACTGGATCTCCAAATGCAAGAGAATGAAATTGGACCTTTATCACACACCAAATACAAAAATCAACTCAAAATGGAATAAAGACTTAAACATAAGAACTGATAATGGGAAACTATTAGAAGAAAACATAAGGGAAAAGCTCTATGACATTAGCTTGGGGGCCCCAGAGCCTCTGGGCAATATTTCTTGGATGTGACCCCGAAAGCACAGGCAACAAAAGCAGAAATGACAAATGGGATTGCATCACACTAAAAAAGCATCTGTATAGCAAAGGAAAAATTTAACAGACAACCCACAGATTGGAAAAAAAAAATTTTGCAAACTATACATCTGATAAAGGGCTAATATCCAAAATATACAAGGAAATTAAACAACTCCATAGCAAGAAAACAACCCAGTGAAAAAATTGGCAAGGACCTGAATAGACACATCTGAAAAGAAGGCATATGAATGGCCAACAGATTTGGGGAAAAAATGCTCAACGTCACTAATCATCAAGAAATGCAAATTGAAACTGCAATGAGATGTCATCTCATACCTGCTAGAATGGCTATTTTCAGAAAGACAAAAGATAACAAGTGTTGGCAAGTATGTGGGAAAAAAGGAACTTTTTTTGCTGGGAATGCAAATTAGTATGGCTATTATGAAAAACATCATGGCAGTTCCTCAAAAAACTAAAAATAAATTTACCATATGATCCAGTAATTCCATTTTGGGATATATATCCAAAAGAACTGAAATCAGTCTATTGAAGAGATATTTGTACTTCCATATTTATTGCATGTTTATTACAGCATGATTCACAATAGCCAAGAAATGAAATCAACCTAAGTGTCCATCAGTGGATGAATGGATGAAGAAAATGTGGTGTATATACACAATGGAATATTATTCAGCCTTAAAAAGAAGGAAATTCTGTCATATGTGAAACATGGATGACCCTGAAAGACATTGTGCCAAGTGAAATAAACTAGGCACAGAAAAACAATACTGCATGATTTCATTTGCATGTGGAATCTAAAAAAGTCAAACATAATGAAGTAGAGAGTAGAATAGTGGTTACCAGAGGCTGGGAAAAAGGATAGGAATGCAGAGAATTTGGCCGAAAAGTACAAAGTTCCAGTTAGACAGGAGGAACAGGTTTTCAAGATCTATTGCACAGCAAGGTAACCATAGTTAATAATAATGTACTATATATTTCAAAATTGCTAAAACAATAGATTGTAAGTCTTCTCACAACCAAACGATGATGATAAGTATGTGAGCCGATGGATATGTTAATTAGCTTGATATAATCATTGCACTATGTATGTGTGAGTATATATATTAATATATATCAAAAATGACATTATACCCCATAAATATACTCAATTATTATTAGTCAGTTAAAAATAAAAATTTAAATTAGTAAAAGAATAAATTTTAGGTATATGAATGTAAACCCATAAACTCAAGTGCACAAAAAAGGTCATACCATTTAATTTTTAAAAATCAAATCAAATACAACTTTGAACACTGATTTCACAGAGCTGATGGGAAATTCTAATTCAATAAAGATTAGAGTTTGTTGCTCTCAAGGCTTCTCAAGCAGAGTACAGCCTTTGGGGAGGGCCCTCAGGACTTCAGCCACATCAGCCATGCTTTAAAAAGCTGTGCTTTGTTTGCATTTCTCTAAAAACCACAATGACATATCACCTAACCCCAGCGAGATTGGCCTCTATCAAAGAATCCCAAAACAACAAATGCTGGCGAGGATGCGGAGAGACAGGAACACTTTTACACTGCCGGTGCGACTGCGCATTAGTGCAACCTCTGTGGAAAAGAATTTGGAGATACCTCAAAGAGCTAAAAATAGAAATACCATTCGATCCAGCAATAGCACTATTAGGCATCTACCCCAAAGTGCAAAAGACATTCTATAATAAAGACATCTGCTCCCGAATGTTTATGGCAGCACAATTCACTATTGCAAGGATGTGGAAACAACCCAAGTGCCCCCCAATCCATGAGTGGATTATTAAAATTTGGTGTATGTATACAATGGAATATTACTCAATCATAAGAAACAATAGTGATCTAGCACCTCTTATATTTTCCTGGATGGAACTTGAGCCCATTACCCAAAATGAGGTATCACAAGATCGGAAGAATGGGCTCCACTTGTATTTGCCATCAAATTGGTACTAACTGATGAACACTAGGGTGCTCACATGGCAGTAATACTCTCTAGGGATTAGGGGGATGGGGGGTAAACTCACAATTGATGGATGCGGTGAACATTGTAGAGGGGAAGAGCATGCCTCTAATCCTTGCTTGGGTGAGGCAAAGACATAAAATGTAACCAAAATGTTTGTACCCTCATATTATCCTGAAATAAAAAAAAAAAAAAGAATTAAAAAGCTGTGCTTTAAAAATGCCTCATGACGTTTTGGATTTCAGCAGTAAGTCCTTCTTTTAGGTCACAGTGGGCATCAGGGCCTTTGCCAAGACCAGGAGTCTTGGCACCCAGAGTCCAGTCTTCTTGGTCTCCCAGCTGCTGCCTTCAGCGGTGGGGGGCCCACGTGAAAGGCAGACAGTTTCCCGGATACTATGAGCAGCAGACCCAGGTCTCTCTGTCCTTCCTTTCTGGACTTGCAGAATCTTCTCTCGTCTCTGCTGCTCTAAAATTGTCTCTGACTCTCCCTTTCCTTTTACTCCTTGAACGACTCTAAAAAGATTTCGATTCTTTCCTGTCTAAATGATGAGTACAATGTCCTTAAAGAATTGGCTTTCATAAACTCCAGGAAGAGCAGGATCCCCTGGGGCAAGGGAACAAAACGTTTGGCCTCTCCCGAGAATGGGGACAGAACCAGAGAGAGACAGCCAGTGTCAGCCTCTTATTCTTTCTGTCCTTTTCCACTTCAGGGGAAACGAAGCATAAATGCCATCTCACTAAATGATTTTAACAAAATAAAGTGCCAAAGTTTTGTTTGATTTAATTATTTTACATTGTGATAAGATACACATGACATACTCACTTTACCATCTTAACCATGCCCAAGTGTAGGTCCAGCAGTGTTAAGTATATTCATGCTGTTGTGGAACAAATACCCAGAACTTTTTTATTTTGCAAAACTGCAATTCTATACCCGATAAACAAATCCACCTTCCCTACTCTCCCCAGCCCCTGGCAACATAGTGGAATATAATCTTCATTCTACTTTCTGTATGAATTTGACTGCTCTAGGTACCTCGTATGAGTGGAGCCTTACAGTATGTGGCCTTCAGTGACTGGCTTATTCTTCTTAGCACAATGCCCTCAAGGTTCATCCATATTGTAGCATGTGTCAAAATTTCCTTCCTTATAAAGACTGAATAATATTCCATTGTATGTATAGATCACATTTTGCTTATCCATTCATCTATTGATGGACACTGGGGTTGTTTCTACCCTTTGGCTATTGTAAATAATGCTGCCATGAACATGGGTGTATGGAATGATTTAATTTTAACACATAAATGAGATTTAAGATTATTTTTATCATAACTCTCAGACACTCATGTTTCAATATGCCTCTTTTGAATGGGGCGCACGTGAGTTCAGGAGCTCCGTGAGACCTCGTGGGGATGTGACATGGAGTGACCTTCAGGGAGTCATGGCAGGAGGAGGGATTGAGGGCATCAGCTAGCCTGCAGGCCCAGGTTAGCTCAGAACCCCCACCTCCCAGGTAGGATTAGGGGAAGTAACCGAGGCAGAGCACCAGGCGCGTCGTAGGTGCCCCATAGACTTGTCATCCCTCCCCTCCCCTTCTAACTGGCCCCACTCGTGGTGCAGAGGGCTGGGAGTACACAGGTCCCACGGTTACCTACAGTGCATCGAGTATTCTGAAAACGGTTAGACTGCAGATTCTGCCTTCTGTATAGTCCAAACATTTAAAATACCATTAAACCTCTGCTTTCCCAGCTCTGTGGGTTTCTGCAACCTACAGCTCGCAAAATTTCTGTGTCTGCAGGGGTTCATAATATACTCCAGGCCCGATGCAGTGCTGCACATGTTTCCACGATGTGATTATGGGGAAGAATGTGGTGCAGCTCGCCTTTTATTTTGAGACGGCAATTTTGCATGACATTTATCTCTCCCCTTGATTATGTATTTTTGCTCCCTGTGATCATTTTTCATGGGGATGAAGGGGTTCTGCTAGAGTTCTGTAATCTAGTTTATTTAGGTTTTTGATTTTTAGATTTTTGTACTACAGCCATCCAGTGCAGCAGGAAAACACGAGTTCCTTGTTGCAAGGGGCGAAGAGAAGGAAAAGAAAGGACGTGCATTAGTAGACCCTGTTTGTGGAGCACCCACTGTGTCCTAGAGACTGGGCAGCAAGCTTAACCTCCATCACCTCCAACCTGCCAGTGCTGCTTAAGAATCAGAGAGGTTAAATGACCTACCTTGTTGTTAACACTTACGAAGTGTTAGGGTCAGGATTTGAACCCAGCCTCAACTAGCTCCTGAGTCTGTGTTCAGGTCACTGCATATTAATTATGCAGCCGCCGACAGCCAGGTGTACCCAGGTCCAGGAAATGCAGAGGCGGTGACCCTGGTGCCTGGAGTTTACATTCCGGGGAAGACTATCCTTTCCTATTACATACGACTACATCTCTAGGAAGAAGTGATTCTCACAGGGTAAAGTTTTCTGAGAGCTTAAAGAAGGGCACAATCACATCCTTTAGGCTACTAGGAAAACTTTTTATATGAACATGAAGAATATGCAGGAAGAAGGGAATTCCAGGGGGAGAGAGGTGCTTGATCACAAACACAGAAGCGAGAAAAGCTCAAATGAGATAGTTGAGACCGAAGATGGAAAGTTAGTTCTCATAAAAGCTGGGGCAAGGACCCGATTTCGCTTTCTTCCTCTGTGCCTGTGTGCTGCTGGATCTAGAAGAGATAATGGTCTGGGCATCTGGGCCTAATGCAGACGCCCCAGCGACCAGGGATGAGGCTGGGGATCTCGCTCTGGCTGGCTGCTCTCCAAGGTTTGTACATGTGGCTGACAGGGAACAGGAATTGCAGCTAAAATAAAACATGAAATGGGGAAGGGCAGTGCCTGTTCCTGATAGATCCCTCAAAAGGGCTCCTCTTTGGCATTTCAGGCACACGATCTTGCCTAAAACTCCGATGGCTCTCCTCTGTTTATGGGGTCACAAGTCGTCTCTGCAGGCTGTCCTCCTGCCCCCACTCGGGGTGGAGGAGGGTTCCCGACCAGCCCGGCCTCCGTGCAGCCTCGTGCCTGGCCGCAGCAGCTTTCCTCCACGTGCGTCCCTTCGCTCTCTCCCTCTGCAAGGGGCATCCCTAATTCATTTCTTAATACTAACTGTAAAATCTCTCCCTCAGTGACACCTTCCTCCTCTCCACCAGGCAGGGCTAGCTATTCCCTCCCACGTGCTTCCATACCTGTGATGGTTACCTTTGCGAAGATTCTTGGAATGTGGTATCCTAATTGTCTGTGTCCAGGGTTGCCTGACCCACTGGTGCTGTGCATCTCCAGAGCTCAGGGAGAGTATGGAACAAATTAATGAATGGGTGAGGGAGAAGCAGAATGAATCGCTGATTTCCCCATCCCCCGACCCCAGCCTGCTGTAAGATCTGCAGATAAGTAGGGAAGGGAATGAGTGAGGGTGAGAGTGAAGAAATGACTAAGAGCATTAACAGTGGGCTGGGTATTGCTACCCTGACCAACACGCTGTGACCACAGGCAAATGTGGGAAGTGACAGGCACAGGGACACCTTCCTGAGACAGCTGCTGTGGACCTACCGTGAATCCAGTGAGTGACAGATGGTACTCCAGCAGCTTCTCAGGGGGGAAAATCAATTGACCTAAAAAACACCCAAAAGAGGATTAAACTCTTAAAAGACAGTGTGTGCCTGTACACTTCTGTTTTTAAGGTTTTTAGTGGCTACCTGGCAGAAATCTCTGGCATATATATATTTTTCCAGTTTTCAATTTCATGTAGAATGTCATTTTCCAAAGCAGTGTCCCCTGTCCAGTAATATCTAGTCATTCAGCCACGTCCCCCCCCCTCAGCTGCACAGATAAATCACATCCCTGTGCATTAAGGTAAAGGCAGCTGGAGGTGGGGATAGAGAAAGGCCACTCTAGGCTTTGCAGAGATCTGGGTGTAAATCCAAATTAGATCAGTTACTAGTTGGGTAATCTTGGACAAATTTTCCTAATGTCTCTTTATTTATAAATGTTTTTTCATCTATGAAGTGGGGAGAAGAACATCCCCTGCCATCATTGTGGGGAGAGCTGAGTGACACTTTGGTGGGTGGTCCCTAGGTGTCCTGTCTCCTGCCAGCCCCCTGCCCTGCTTCCTCCAGACACAGCTGGGTGGGGTGGAGCCAGCAAGGAAGGCAATCTGGAGAAGCAGGACTTGAGTTGCTGTTTTCTGATTTTGGCAAGCTCTCATAACTCTTTAAAAGGGGCTGCTTGTTTCTCATTTTTTTCTTTCGAACAGGCCTATGGTGCAGGCCTCTGGGGTGGGATTTTAAAGCATGAGCATAAACAATCTCAGGTTTGGAACCTCCACACTGTGAATTCTTTAGGTGTCATGCACTCACTCCTCTGTCTTTCTCTTTCATTAACTTCTTTGAATTTCATTCATTCATTCATTCATCCATTCCTTCACTCCTCTAATTATTAGATAACAAGAGCATCACTCAGTCACTTATTTATTCTTTGCTTAATTTATTACACATACAATGAATAGCTCCTTTGGGACACGCACTGTGATAGACACATGGGCTATAGACATAATCTCAATTTTCAAGGGCTTCACTCTCCACTGGGTGATGAGACACAGACCCGTACACATATCCACACACGCACAACTCGACACAAACTGTTGGTGCTGCAACAAAAGCACGAGCAGGGGGTCGGGTAGCACAGAGGGGTACATGATTAAACAAACACTGCCTGGATCAAGGAGGAGGTAACAGCTGAGCTTCAGTTTCATTTTCAGAACCAGTACCAGCAGATCCCTTAGAAGAGCTCTTTGCTGGTGGCCTCCCTTAGTTATGTAGTGATAAGGCTGAGGTTTTCCAGGCCTCAGTCACCCTGACTCAGTGTCATGTTTGTGCAAGCGATAAATGAGCATCTATATGCAAGAAAAGAAAGCTGAAACCTTGGAGCTAATACAGGAGACCACCTTCCAGAGTACTAGCAGGGATCCAGCAAATCATATCAGTAGGGGTCTAGCCAGGAAACAGAACACACTTCCAGTCTTTAAGGTAGAAAGAACTGAATGTGGATAATCTGCTGTGCAGATGATGGTGTAGCTAAAAAGCCAGGTGGGAATACCCAGAGACAGCAGGAAAAACAAGAAAGGGAATAATCCTGAGACTGAGAGGAAGGGGGAGAAACATCCTGACTTCCTCCTTTCACTTCCTTCTAATCTACCAGTGCCTTCCATTGGCAGAGGTCAGTTAGACGCCAGGTGACCAGAGACCTGGGAATTCCCATTTGCCATAGTCAGTGTCTCTATCCTAAAATTCAGAGCAGAGGAGGGGAAACGATGACAATGCATTTGAAGGCAAGACACACAAGCCCAAGATCGGCTCACAAGGGCATCCACCCTCACGGCATTGGGAAATTTCAGGCTGCACAAAACTAATCTTCCACAGCGACACCATGTGGCAGGCAGCAGCCATGGCAGATGAGGACAGATCAGACTTAAGTTTTCTCTCTTGGTTTTTATACACCCCAAAGTTCTTGGACAATTCACAGGGGATGTGTGGGACAACAGAGAAGGACTCAAGAGATAACATCAGTCTTCCTGTCAAGAAGGAATACATGTGATTGTTAAATTAATTGACAAAGTAAACTGGATATGACTATAATTGAAACCCAAGTTGGGAATGAGATTATACAGATTGCATGATGATATAGTTAACTATACCTACTAATATCGAACTCTTCCTATGTTCCAAGAACTGTATTAAACATTTTACATAAGTTAGGTCATTTAATATTCCCCACAACCCTGTGGGGTATATGTTATTAACACATTTTCCATATAAAGAAACTGAAGTTTAGTGACTTGTGGGAGATCATATAACTAATAAACAGCAAAGATAGATTTTAATCTCAGAACCCTTGTATTCTAAAATATATGCTCTTTATTACTGTAGTATATGGCTGCAAAGGAACAAAAGTGTAGTCCTTCATGTCATAGTCAGAATGCAGCCTCTCTGGTTCCACCATGAGGAACAGCAACCATCAAGTGCCACACAGTAGAGAAAAGACTGAATATTACTAATGCAATTCGATGTTCCAGAAGTTAGGATCAAGGCCCTGAGCAAAATATATTGCACCAGTGATAGTCTTCTTAGCTTCTGTAATTGGATAGTCTGGCACTAGTCTTGCTCTCCCCACTGCCGGAGACAGAAATTTGGTCTCAGGGAACCTGATGGGGGGAAATGGGCTAAAACCAACTGGAAGAGAATTTGAGCTGATTATCCTGCAAAATATGTCTGAGCTCAGAGCTGCTGCACAATGAGAGTCCCCCAGGGATGGTGCCGAAGAGAAGCCCCACTGCCTTCAGCTCCTCTGAGTAAGTGCTGAGTAAACACAAAGTATCCAGATGATGGTTATGACAGTGTCCCCTGTAAGTATCATCAGACCACTTTATGGCCCTGAGTCCTTTGCAAAGGTCTTCAATAGGAGGCTACGAGCTTGTGAAGAGGGACTTGTCAGCTTGGGACAGTCAGAAAAAACTTCATGCAGGAGAAGTGGCTGCTTCAGCTGAGGTATGGTGAAGGTATAGGGGCTCCTCAGGGATACTGGGGAGGGCTTACTCCAACATCGGTACTTTTCAGATCCAATTCACTTTAACGCAACAAACATTTATCAAGTATATGTTCACCAACTTTGTCAGGAAGCTCTGACCCAGAGACGTCAAGATATTTTTGCAATCACCCAATGTGCTCATGGCAGAGCCAAGTTTACAAGACAAGTCTCCTGACCCGCAGGGCCACATGTTGCCTGGTATATCACCATGAGCCCACTCCCCTCCCTTGGAGAAAAGTAGCACTGATGGACCTTAATCACTTTATTTTCATTATTGTTAATGCTAGCTGTGAAAATACCTGACACTGAGATCTGCCATCTTTCATGTGCAGGTGGAATAGTGACTAATGATCTACATTATAAACATTGAGACTTTGCCTAAAAATTAGCTGATTGAATTTGTCAGGTCTGACTATGGTTTCATGAGCCACAGTGAAATCACAATTTCATTTGACATGAATGAATACTGAAATAGCTATTTAACCTCAGGCAAGGCCAATCTATCCAATCTTGATGCTGCAGTAGGCTGGCTCCTTCAACTGGGAAGCCAGCGAGAGGGTTTGCCAAGTGATCAGCAGTACTTGAGCACCTATTTGCTGCCTGTCCCCTTGCATGTGTCACCACACATAGCCCTGACAACAAAAGGAGGACTGTTATATTTGTTTTACCTGTGAGGAAGCTGGAGTATGGAAATGTTAAGTAACTTGTTCAAGGTTGCAATGCTAGTAAGTATGGGAGGCACAAGTCATACCAAGTTTGTCCAATTCCAAACCTCTTGTTCTTTTCCCTGCACTGGGCTGCCAGAGAAATAAAGCTTTGAAAGAAAAATCAAAAAGCAGAATTTCAGATTTGGAAGTAACTTTACGTTGTAACTATACTGGAAATGGTCAGGAGCCCAATGGGCCTTAAATCCTAGAGCTTGTCAGGGAAGCAAAAGAAGCCAGAGCTGAGCTGGAGGACTGGGCCCAGGAAATCAAGCTCTGGTGCCCTGCTGTCAAGGGCTGGGACTAAGGACAGTTAATGCCATCACTGTCATCAGTGCCACAATGAGCTATGACTTTACACACATCTAATTAAAAAAATTAAGAAGTCTTTCAATATTATGCTAAGTCATGAGAGGGTGTGGATCAGTAGGATCTTTTATACTTTGCTGGTGAGAATGTAAATTGGTATAATCACTTTGGAAAATAATTTGGCATTACTTCGTAACATTGAATGTTCAAAATCTCACTCTCAGATATACCCAGTGGAAACACCTGCACATGTGTAGCAGAAGATGTGTTCAAGAAAGTTCACAGTAGTATTGTCTATAGTAGCAAAACTTTGGACATGACCCAAATGCCATCCTCAGGTGAAATGACAGATAAAATATGGTATATTCATATAATGGAATATTATACAACAGTCAAAGTGAATAACATGATTATGCACAATATAGTATTTTGGCAATGTACATATACATAAAAGTAATACCAAGAGATTACACACTGTATATTATTTTCTATGAAGTTCAAACCAAGTAAAATAAGAAAAAAGTGTATAAAGGAAAATATGGAATTGATGAATTCAAGTTCCAGAACTGGGTGGGGGGAGGCAGGGAAATAGGTTAGGGGAGGACCACATATGTAGATGCAGGTTTTTCCATGATGGTGGATTGCTGCAGTAATGGCCTTAAGCTATCCATGCCTCCCTGATTCATGCCTTTGGGTAGGGTAGTCTTCTGCTGTACTGACTATAGGCATGGTAAATGACTTGCTTTGGCCAATGGGATAAGAGCAAACATGATGGACATTGGCTTGGAATGCTTGCACACTGACCTTGCCCTCTCTTGCTGCTCCTGGAAACACTATAGCCACTGTCATGTGAATACCCTTGAGCTAGCCTGGTAGAGAAACACAGCCCAGCCAACCTTGTCACTCCAGCTGACAACCAGTCCTAACCAACAGTCAGCACCAACCTCCAGATGACTGTGAGTGAAGCTATCTTAGACCATCTGGCCAAACCTGCCCAGACCAAAGGAACAACCCAGGTGAGCCCAGGTGAATTGCTAACCCACAGAATCATGAACTAGTGAAATATTATTATTTTAAGCCACTGAGTTTGGGATAATTTATTATGTGGCAAAAACCGACCAATTTAGTTTTCATGTAGGGTAGAAATTTATTTTATAATAAACAAAGAAACAAATGAGAACCTTGCGTGAACCAATGGTGAGAGCATGTATTGCAAAACAAGGATTATAATTAGTCCAATTCTATGCACCTTAGGCTTATTTAAAAACAATAATAGCAAGAGCAAAAACCCATCTCTTAGCTCAATGATTATATCATCCTGGGAAAAAATCTCCCCATCTAGAGTTCTTTGCTCCTTGTGGCAGATTGCTGATTGACAACCCTTTCTTCAACCTTCAGTTAGTTCTGTAACTAAATCCTCTCTAATGAGACGTAAGAGGAAGTGATGTATGCAACTTCCAAGTCATCGTAATAAAGCCTGTTGTCCTGGACTTTCTTCTCCCTTTTCCTTCCCACTCTCTGGAAATGACAAGGCTGGAACAATCTCAGATCCCAGTTTTGGGGATAGTACCTCTTGTCCTGCTAGTTTGGGTCCTTGTTGGCTTTGTGGGTACAAAGCCCGATTACTTACTTGAGTTGCTGCAGAGAGGGAAATCGATTTATATCTGTCTGAAGCACTGTGATTTGGGTATCTTTGTTACAGTGCACTTCAGTTTTTGCTCCAACTGATAAACTCTTCCATACCAATCCCTACAATATGCTACACTGATCTTTCTGATATAAATTTTTTTTTTCAAAATGGATATGTCTTTATTTTTTTTGCTCATTGTAAAAACTTCAAACCAAACAGAAATATATAAAAATATATTATTCCTGAGGATGTCAAATGGTTTGGAATTTATCATTCTATATTTCTAATACATTTAAAATTATACATGGCTACACTGATGAGATTGAACTCTTTGTATTGCTTTATTTTTTAACCATATATTAAGGACATCTTTCTATGTCATTGCAAGATCCATACAGTAGTCCACCCAATGGATGTACCATACTTTATTTTAAAAGCCTCATATGTGGTTGTTTTCAACTTTTTACTTTTTCATAAAAAAATGGCAGGAACAATTTTACATCAAATTTTTTGTGCACTTATCCAAATTATTTCTTTCAGGTAATTTTTAAAAGAGGAATTTCTGGGATAGGAAAGATTGAATACATATATGTTTTATCTGGTGAAATGTTTTAAGGATTCCCCATTTCCCTGAAGTCCAGACCCAGTGGTATGGCATATTCCGGCAGGGCTCTTCTGTACTAAGCTCTTACTGACCTTTAAAACCTTACATCTGACTCTCTGGAACTCTCTATATTGGAGCCATATTGGTTGCAGTTTTTCACTGAAGGCAGGAAGTTATTTCACAACTTTTTCCATTTTCATGCTATTCCTTCTGTCTAGTTATTTTATATTTGCCTATTCCATATGCAAGAAACACACTTACCCATGTGCACGCGCATACACACACACATCCCTACCTCCTAAGATGAGCTAACTTCTTTCCGTTCTCGAAAATCTAGCCCAATATTGCCTATTCTAGGAAGCCTTTCATTATGCTTGTTGTAAGCCTGATTGCACCCCCCTCCTCTCTGCTTCTGTATTCATTTTACTTACCTTTATCATAGCACTTATCACATTCTTCTATGCTATTTATTGTGTGTGTTTATTTATTTTCCTGTCTAGACAGTGTCATCCTGAGTTGTCTTTGAATTGTCCTTCTCAGAATGGTGGTTGTCACCTAGTAGGCCTTCATGAGATTGCATATACACCTTGGTTTTCCCCACATATTCTGGGTCATTTTATCATCAAGATTTATTCTAGCTTTCTGTAAATAATATTTCAGAGTCTGTCAATACCCTTTTGGTCATAATTCATGCTGGCTCTGGTGCTGGTTTGTGTCTAGGGCTGCAGAAGCAGCTTATTAGGGATTCCATATAAGACAGAGGAAATAAGCAAGGAAGGAATTGAAACCTCAGAGTTTGAAGGTCATCACCAACTTGGCCCTAGACCTCCTTGTATTGGATGTCTTGAATTTTTCTATGAAAGCTGAAGATTCATGGATGTGTCAAACCCTTGACTAAATGGCTACTCTCTTAGGAGATGTGAACGTTGTATGCTGTTAGTGAGGAGAGCTTTGTTTAAAGTATACGAGTGGCAGCAGAAGGTCTGGGCCACGCCTTGATGTTGGAGGACCAGTGTGTACTCTGTCACCACTGTTCCTCCTTCCTCTAACATGACACCAGAATTAAGATGAAATAATGATCCCTAATCTAACCTAAGTGAGATTACTCAGGTCCCAGACTATCAAGGCAGGAGGGACTTTCGAAAGTCACTAGGCCATCTTCTACATGAAGAAACTGAAGCTGAGAACATGAGATATTTTCCCAAGGGGGTATAGTGAGTAACCTTAGAGCCAGAATTAGATACTAGGTATTTTCTACACCTCCTTGTTTGGTGGCACCATGCAGCACTTTCAGATAAGACAGAAAGCTTTGGCTATGCCCTTTTCCCTTTGAAGAGACCAAATTAAATTTATTCCAAATATGTCATATTGCTTCTTCCCTAATTATTATGATTTGAATGAAGAAGAAGTGGTTCTGGGAAAAGAGAATTTAGGTTAAACAAATAATGTATATATAGATATATATGTGTGTGTGTGTATGTGTGTGTGTATCTCAGTAGTATCAACAATATCATAAGTGCCAATATTTCAAAGAAATCAAATGCACTGAAACCTATTCATTTCTAGAATTGGACAATCATTGGAACTTTCTTTAGTGATCCAGAGAGTTCACCAACAGTTGTTTAATGAATTTATTCGGTGTTATAATGCGCTGGCCCCTGTCCTAGGTTGCATGGACACCAAGGGAGGCCACTTAGGACACTTGCTTGCTTCAAGGTCCTCATGCTAAATATTCATTAGTGTTAAATTCATGAAGGAGAAAAAATATGGATACCTTTGTTATTATAAGTTATAGTAAATATATAACAAATACAAATTAGTAAATATCAGAGTTTTGAGGAACCAGTCAAAATTCAGTCATTGACCTTGGGAAAATCTTTTATCATCCCTGTGCTTCCATGGAGATACTTATTATAGAATGCTGGAATTTACAAAATCCTTGGGTGTCATCTAATCACATAACAGATGAGGACACTAAGTGCCTACAACACCGATTTGTCCAGATCCTGAATATTATTTTGTACAAGTGCAGAATTAGGTCCCATGTCTTCTGAATTCTCATTGATTCTCTATCACAGTACTCTAATTCCTGGGGTTGGACAGCCTAAGGTGGTCTCATGATCCCCTTGTCCTGGTATTCATGTCTTTGTATCATCCTCTCCCCTTGAGAGAACAGCTCCTGTGAATTGCTTCTAACCAACAGAATATGACAAAGGTTATGAATGTCATTCCCTTGACTAAGTTACATTATATTAATATAAGACTCTCTCTTGTTACAGACTCAATTACAGTTCTACCAACAACCTAAGTAAGCTTGAAGCAGATGCTTCCCTATTCAAATCTGCAGCTGATGATGCAGCCTGGTCAACACCTTGATTTTTAGCCTTGTGAGGACCTGAGCAGAGGACACAGCTAAGCTGTGCCTGGAGTCCTGATCCATAGAAACAATGAGATAATGAAAGTACAAAGTGTTAAACTGCTAGATTTGTGGCAAAACTGTTATACTGCATACAAAACATTCTGTCTCCAATAGAAACATCTGGGATTTCAAAAAATTAAAACACTAAAAGTATAATCTTTTCCAATAAGTGACATATTTGTAGTAATATACTAAAAACAGATAATACAAAATAAGGTGGCATTGGTAGATTGAGAACCTCAACTTAAGATGGAAAAGTGTGAGGCATTCAACACAAAACAGTATGCCATGGTCAACCAGCACAGTGTGCCATGAGCAAGGGAGAGTGGTGGAGAGATATGTGTACCATCCCTTGGCAGTAGACAGAGTTGTGGACTTTGTGCCAAAACATATGTAGTTTGAGTCCTGACAATTGTATTCACCAGCTTGGTGGTTTGGGGCATGTCACTTTACTACTTCAAGACTTAGCTTTTCCAAACTGTCACCATCTAGAGTAGTTCTGAGAATTATTAAGACCGTCTATGTAGAAGCACCCAGCAGAGTGTCAGGACCCTATCAGAGGATTTTTTAAAAAGTCACACAAACAATGCTGCTCAAACTACAAAAACTGAACTTGGAAACTCTCTGTCATCTACCATATTTACCAGACCTTGCACCAACTGACTACCACTTCTTCCAGGCTTTGGACCACTTTTTGCAAGGAAAAATATTCAATTCCCAACCGGCTGTGGAAAAGCCATTGGCTCTCCAGGCTTCTTTGCTACTGGTATAATCAAGCTACCATTAAGATGGCAAAACTGTGTTGATAGTTTGGGCACATACCTTGATTAATTGTATTGCTTCTTGTTTGAGATGTAATAAACTTTTGACTCAAAAGCAGACATTTCATATTTAATGACCTAATATATGACCTAAATATTACAGCCATGATATGCACATTACTTAGAACAGCATGTGGAAATGTGCCTGCCATCAGAACACTTCCACTAGCAGGACAACTAACTTGTATAACTCCGAAGGCAACATGAATAATGGTAAGATGTTCCCTCTTGAAGTGATTAAAAGGACAGTGGTAGCTAGTTGTGGAGAAGAGTCAATAAGGAGGCAAAGTTTCTCTTTCCCTTGCTGAAAGGTAGGATAACTGAGCAAGAGGAGCCCTCCACTTTGAAAGTAGGCATCCAGCTCAGAAGTCTGAGTGTGAGCTGATGCTCAGGTCAGGGCAAGTCTAATGACTGGAGGGGCTCAGATTGCAAACTGCCCATTGAAGGTAGAAGAACTATCTGCTTCGGGCTGGATATCATCTTTAGGTTGGGACGAGAATCAGAAAGTAAGTATAAGATCTTGTGATGGGAGCACAATGATAAACTGCATAGCCCCTGCCCTCCAGAAACTCAAGTCTCAAGGAGAGAGATGGATAGTTAAGGGCGTGTACCGCATGCCGCTCTACACTGGGTGCTGTGCAATAGAGAATGAACAGTGCACTATGAAAAACAATATGCATAGAAAAGCATTGAATTTTGAAAAGTGCTGGATCTGACTATGCCATTTTGATTCACAAGAGAAGTGACTTTTCCTGACTTCTAGGGGTCCCCTGACCAGCAGAGCAGTGAGATTTAACAATCCCATTGTCCAATGGAGTCAGTCAATGGATTCAAGTTCAAGCTGCACCACTTATTAGCATAACTTTGGGAAAACGACCTAACTTCTCAGAAACTTCTTTTTAAGAATTTTGTATATAAAATGGAGCTAACAATAGTAACTACTTCATTAGTTACATCCTAGCAGAGCAGTGTTAAATTAAATCCTGTGTAACACTGTTGGTGTGAGGATCACTTTGAACAAAGGCTGTAAATATACTTTGAAAATGGTAGAGCACTATAAAAATGTAAATTATTGATGCTATTATTTTTATTATTTAATTTTCAGTATAACTAATTAAAATTTCTGATCCTTAAGGGCTAGAAGAATGAATCAATACTTGTGCCATTTCTCTTTTTTATAAAAATATGATACATAATACCATGTTCTGAACATGAAGTTTGTTCAGTAAAAGTCTTGGACTAAATGATGATTTCCCTTTTATCTGGCACCTCTCTGATATCAATAGGGTTTATTGGGCTCAGGATGGTTTGCAGTTATGAGTTACTTCTACGTCACTTTTCAGTATACAGACACAATCCAATGTTCCTGGCCAAGAGAGAAAAATTATTATAACATATATTATATATAGTATATAATATATTCATATATATATGAATAAAATTCTGATGCCTTCTCTACAAAGCAAAATAGTTGCTAAAATGGATCCAACCAACACTAAACTAGATGTAGTCTCAGAGTCAACTTGAGTAAGTTTGAAACTGGATAAAGTTATATCCTTTTTGTATGAATCTAATTGTATTTATTTTTGTGAACACATTTCTTCATATTATGTGCAGAGATTGTATTTCTTAATTTGCCAGTCGATTAAAATGTGCTTTGATAAACAGTAAAAAGGAGTCAGCATTATCTCTGAGGGCAAATGTGCATTCCTTAACGTAACAGTCTATTTAAAATGTGGTTTGATTAACGCCAAATCCTCAGAAGGTACATTTCAGGGAAAAACAGACAGGGTTATCAGACTAGAAATTCTTGTCAAAAAGATCAGTTCCTGTTTTACTTCAACCATCTATCTTTGTAGTTGGTAGTGTTTTCATACCTTTACAAGATTTTATAAATGAACCTCTTTTGATATCCTTTCAAAGATCCTTAATAAAGTAGTAGAATCAACATTTTTTTTTTCACTGACTGTTCATGGTAACTGAAATGGTTTGCAGAGAATAGGAAAATTGCTTCCCTTCAAACTTGCTCAGTAAGGATAACTGGTTAAATTCGAGTTTTTCATAACTGTGTTTCATTTGAACACAAATCTCTCCCTTCCCCCACACTTTCCTTTTAAAATGTGAGCCAAGGCCGATGTTACAAAGAGCAGCAAACTAAAGAAAGAACAGCGAGGCATTATTTTATGTTGTAGGAACTCTATTACAATGGAAAAACACTGAATTCAGAATATGAAAACCTGTGACCAAATTTCTACCTTCCTGTTATAATTGGGTCCTTGGGAAAGTTACTTAATAATTAGAAGTTTAATGATCTCTATTTCAATTTTTCTGTCTGTAAAATGGAAAATAATAAAATATGCTCTTCTGTTTCCTGGGCTTATATGTAAAATTTTTAAAAGATCATTATCCACATCATTGTTAACATTTTTGAGTGCTTCCTATGAATTAACAATAAATGCAACATATGTAGTGTGTATTAGAGATTCACTAATAAACACCCCAGCCCTATAAGGTATGTATTATTTGCATTTTGTGGTCAAGGAAACAAGAATGTCAGGGAAGTTAATAGACTTGCCCAAGGTTAAAAGTCAATAAATGGTATAGCCAGGATTAGCATTCAAGCAAATACTGAAGTCTATGCAATTAACCACTACACAATACTGCTTCCCATAATCACAAATATACATACACTTAGGGAATCAAAAAACACTAGGCAAATTACTAGGATTACTCTTTGTAATTTAAGTGGGGGCTTAGAGTCAGATAAACTACCTAGCAATGTGACTTCTATTTAGTAACAGCTTGAGAGATAGTGTTTAGAACAATGTCAGTGTTGATCCTGATTTTTATTGAATGTTAAAATATCACAAGAAGAGAGACGACTTTGCCATTTTCAACCCTATAAAGTTACAGAGAGTTATGTAGTACTACCTTCTTACCTCTTCTGTATTCTTGTAACCCTTTCCCCTTCCTACTACATGCAATTGTGATTATTTATGCCCTGGATTGGTACCTAACTTAAAAAAAAAAAAAAAAAAAAACCTCTCTAATTTATTTCACAAATATTTATTGAATATCTATTATAATCCATTTCCTCATACAGTGTGTATGTTCAAAGATGTAAAAACTCTGCACAAGATGACAGAATAAGCCAAAGCGATTATGAAGCTATAAATTGAGTATTTTATGGAGTTCAGAGGAACAGCCAAAAACCTCAGGGAAGTTTCAGATACCCTTAGGAAGAAAGGATGGCAAGAATATTCCAGATTATGAACTAGTATGTGCAAAGGTGAGAAG
This sequence comes from Indri indri, assembly GCA_004363605.1. Classification (NCBI taxonomy): domain Eukaryota; kingdom Metazoa; phylum Chordata; class Mammalia; order Primates; family Indriidae; genus Indri; species Indri indri. Next base: position 29,031 of record RJWJ010012349.1, read on the forward strand.
ACCAAAGAGAACAGGGCATATTTGATGGGCTTGGATTTCAGGCCATCAGGTGTGTGCCAGTGTGAATGGGAAGTGGGCTATGCGGAGGGGTACAAAGGGAAAGGCAGGTACCTTCTCTGGGGACAGCAGGCTGAATAAGGTCAAGGAGACCAGGCCACACAGCTCAAAATGTAGTGTGCTCATCTATCTACCTGAAGTGTCCTATTAAGTACCATCAGGAGAAAACCTGATATGACCCCAAAACAAGTATAATCACACAGGGCCGTAGAATCCACTGGTGTTTTGAAATTGCAGTGCCGTCTCCAACCTGTTCTTTTCTACTCTCCGCTCAGAATCATAGTCAAAAGACATGACCTTTGACTTCTCAGTACCTGAATAATATGTTCAGAATGGACACGGCTAAGGTCCCTTTGCTTATTGTAAAGTAGGCAGCTTTTTATCAGAGATAGATCCTTTTCTCGGTCAGTAGTTTAGGGTGGCAAATGCATATCATTTCAACTTAATCTTTCATTTTAGTCATTGTCCTGCCAAATCCCATGTTGGCATGCCTAAAACTTCAGGCTGGAGCTTTAGAGTCATGCTAAGCTTGAGGGCTCCCATAGTCAGAAACCCTACAGTTTGGGAAAGGAACCCAGGATGAACTCGCTGGCAGAGCTTTGAACAGCACCTTCAGAGAGAGTGCAGCTTGCTCTCGCATGGCGGCAACAGCTCGGCAGTGCTAATAGAAGTAATAGCTCACATTTGTCTGTAAGTAAATAGAAGTAGAAGCCACAGGCTCAGAAAATATATCAAGGTGGAGGGAGCTAACTTCAGCCTTGCTCTTTCATAATCTCATATTCTACATTTTGTATTCTATATTTCGAGAAAATCTACTCCTTCAAAAAAAGGGAAGAAGAAAAGAGAGTGGCCCAACATAATATTCTGCCAAGTATTATGCAGGAGCTGTCCCATGAAAGGTCTTATTTAATCCTTGTATTTGGTGGGTTATTTCAATCCCATTTCACAGATGAGATTATGTGAGTCTCTGAGAGGCCAAGAGACCTGCCCATGGTTACACGGTCAGCAGATGACAGAGAAGGCCTCCAAATTCAGCATATACCATACTATACACTGGCTCTTTCACCAGTCTGCAAAGCACTCAGTGCCTTGAACAACATGATCTTAAACCATCTTGAACCAAATCTATGAGATGTAGCTTCAGATACATTTTCCATGCCTTCTTAGCCCTTTACCATTTAAGTGTGGATGATCCTATTCAATGATGAGTCTTGAGTATCTTTTATGTGGCAGTTATCATGCTAGATGACAGGGGCACAGTGTTGTATGGTGTTACGGACTGAAAGTTGTGTGCCCCCGAAATTCATCTGTTGAAATCCTAATCCCCAATGAGGTAGTATAAGGAGCCGGGAACTTTAGGTGGTGATTAGGTCATGAGAGTGGTGCCCTCATGAACGGGATTTGTTCCTTTATAAAAGAGACTCCAGAAGGTTCCCTTGACCCCTTCTACCACATGAGGACACAGCAAGAAGATGGCCAGCAATGAACCAGCATGCAGGTCCTCACCAGGCACTGAATCTCTGGCACCTTGATCTTGGACTTCCCAGCCTCTAGAATTGTGAAAAATAAATGTTTGCTGTTTAATTCACCCAGTCTAGGGTATTTTTGTTATAGAAGCCAGAACAGACTAAGACAGATAAGGACCAGTTTTTTGTCCCCAATTATTTGTTTATTTCTTCAACATATATTAAGCACTTTCTCTGTGCCAGGCACTAAACCAGAGTACAATAGAGAATGAGATAGCTGTGATTGCTGGAATGGCTTATAGACCAATGAGGCTCATTCACTTTGGAGGTGGTGATTCTCAGCCTTCAGCTGGTGGCACATACCCCTCAATTCTGGTTGAGCTGAGGGGTTTTTACTGACCCATACACACTTTTTCATCATTTATACACATTTATAAGCTATCTCTAATGAGATTAAATGTAGAGAAAGGAAATAGAATTAAATATTTCAGAGTCTAGATTTGATCCTCTGATCAAATATCTTTCCAAATGTAGACATCCATGTGAACAATACTGCTCAAGAGTCATGCTTAAGAAAACAATTTTCAATGAGAATGCATTCATTGATTCTAACGCTTAAGGACTTTTTCCTATGATGAAAACCTATCTCAAAGTTATAGTCAGTCTTTGGCCATAAAATACTTCTCTCCACTATTTCCACTAGAAGGTTTTTAAAAATGCCATAGGAAAAACAAAATAGAATTAGGGAAATGAAGTGCTAACCCCAAATCAAATTAGTAATCTTTAAAAATCTAAGCCATTGGTGGCATAGAAACATAACATACAATGCATCATATGTTTAGAGTGAGATTCAGTGTAAGGGTAGATTAAGAGATAGCTCTTTATATATATAAATTGTATGTTTATTTAATAAGCATATACAGTGGGTGTCTTCTATGAAATCATACTATATATTTTCGATTCAGCCATTATATTTAGCAGGATGGAACAATAATTATGGGAAAGATCCTAGTATTTTTAGATGAATTACCTGGCGTTGTCTATTTGCGATAAACAATAAGGAAAATTGTTATCTTGACCCTTTAGAATTATAGAGCCGTTAAAAAGAAAGCTGCTGGAAATGGGAGTGTTGACTGGGAAGGGTCACAAGAAAATTTTCTGGTGTAAAACAAGTGTGTCTTCATAGGGCTAGAGTTCTGTTCCTTCACTCTGTGTAAATGACAGCAATAAAAATACAAGTAAAATTTAAAGAGCAGAAACTGTAATAAAGGGAAATAATTGTTGCTTATTTCTCAAGACCTTTGTTCCTACCTTATTTAGATTTTCTGTCTCACACTCCGTGAAGGTGTCTCAAGACAACTGAATATCAATTGGTCGCTTACTCAGTGGCCCAATGTCTTATGCCATGGCCATATTTTCACTGTTGAGACGGCAGAATAATAGACTTACTGTGTGCATGTGAGCACACATGCATGTGTGAGCATACGTGCAAAGTGCCAACGTGTACGTGTTAACATTGTGTATATGCACCCTCGTGTGTGCCATTCCTTCTTTGACCCCAGTTTCTCCATCTAAATAAAGGAAATGGTAATATTTTCTCTGTCTTACTAAAAATCCTGTAGTTTGGTTCAATGAGACCACAGATTTGAAAGAGCTTCAAAAACTCTTAGCACTGATGATCTGTGTTAAAATTATTTTTTTCTGATTCAAAGGGATGTGTTGGGAGAAGATGAAAGTAAGGAGACATGTGCCCCTGAATTATCTATTAACTTTCTTTCCCTCAAAATTCCCAGAATTCATATTTCTCAGCTAATGCTCCAGCAGATAATGCCATTTCTGGGTACTTCTTTTTTCTTTACAATCAGCCAGAAGGAGGTGTTCTATTATCTTCTGAGTATATATTTACTGATTGCCTGCAATGTGCTATTTCCTGCAGAGACTCTGGAGAAATGGATTTCATTTCTTTTTTCTGCATCAGTGGTAGGGAACTAGGCTAAAGGTCAACCCTACAGAGATGAGCTGTGTGGCCACTTTTCTCTGACCCTAAGTGTCTTTTCTGCACCAAGCAAGTACCTCCAACCCCATTAAGCTGGAGGAGCTCCTCACTTATGGAAACTGAATTTACACTGCTGTTGTGTTCTAAGCCTGGGCTCAGTCTGTTGAAGGGGTGAAGTGGATGCTTTTCAGGCAAATAAAGCCTTCGGGGATCTTGCCTCAGTGCTCTAGAAGCGCTTGAATTGCTGGGATGTGGGGGGTTGAGATTGGAATATGCTTTCCAGTGACAACTTTTCCTCCACAAAGATTTTCTCTAAAGTATCTGCTTTTGTGTACTTTTACAGCAACTATGAGAGTTTTAGTTTGGTATTTGGAAATTTAGTAAACCTATTCTTGGGAATAATCAGAATAGAGGAAAATAAGGATTGGAAATATCAAAAGGGAGTCAATATAGAGCAGGAGGAGAAGTGTTTTTGTTTGTTTTGTGGAAGAAAGTCTTGGGTGAGATAAAGCACTCAGAAGCATCTGTGTGCTGGGAGAAAGCCCAAAGGCTAAGAACAAGAGCTTTGACCTGAACTTCTCATAGCTGATCTCAGAACACAACCTTGGTTTTCTGAAGTGTGCCCAGTTGTTTACCAACCACCCAAAATTTTTTCCATCTCGAATATACACAGTTCCTAGGTGTTTTCGAACAATTGCGGTAAGAGTCATAAAAACAGAAAGACATTGACATGTGCTGTGAAAGAAAGACACAGAAATAAATGCCTCTCTTTCTGCATTATGCCCACAAAACAAATGTATAAGGCTATCCTAGGAAATGCAAGGGAGCTAGACCCTGAAAACTTTTAAGAGGTAGTAAATGAAAATTAATTGCACATGGGCCATTATTCCTAATTTAGGATGCATAAAATATTATTAGTGCTATCCATATACTTAGTTTTCTGTTGTTACTATTTTATTTTAGTAAATATAAAAGTAAAGCCTCTCATAGGTTCTACTCCGGATCTCCTTCCCACTGTCTTTATTTTTCATAATGTCTTAAGTTCTCAAAATATAAACTATCTTTCCATGACATTTTTCAGAAACCTAATTTCAATTGTTGGAAAGTAAAGATTGTATTACATTATAAAATATGTTGTTATTATTATTATTATAATTATTATCATGTGGGCAGAAGTAAGAATTACATATTGTGATGAATATAAAATGAATTATAGCTTATAATCTTCCTGGGCCTCAGTTTCCTCATCTGTGAAACCTGTGCATGTGAAAGTTGACAGACTTAATAGTTGTTGAAACCTCTACCACCCCTAACTTCTCAGTCTATTCACATTTTCTCAAAACTCTAAGCATAAGAGTCCTTTTTGAAGATGAGACTTTCAGTTCTTTCTTAGTAAGATCAAGTTTACATCTACAAAGTATGAAAAAATTATAGGTAGGAAAACAGAAACAGCAATCATATTTTCATGTCACTCCATTTACTTCCTTTTTATGAAATCAGACAGATCTGAATTCCTTAGCAAAACATTAAGACTCCCGTGTTATTGCTCCAAGTTACCTTTTCAACCCCCCTCTGTCCACCCATCCTGCAACAGACAACTAACTACCCAACCTGTTCTGACAGTGTGCCGGGGATCGCCCTCCACCAGCACTTGTTCGGTTTTGCCTCCTATCCTCTGTCTGCCTGTTGAAATTGTACCCATCCTTTATGGTAAGAGCTCACGTGTCTGCTTTCTTGGATCTTTCTGATTAGAATCAGTCTTCCTTCTCTTTTATTTTCTAAGAATCTTGGAAGCACAGCCTGTTAATATTAAAAGGCTTATTCTATTCTTTTTTTATATTAAAACTAAAATGTTACAAGCTGTAGTCTCCCTTATCCATGGGAGACATATTCCAAGATCCCCAGTGGATGCCAAAAACTACAGATAGTACCAAATCCTATATATACATTTTTCCCTATATATACATACCTATGAGAAAGTTTAATTTATAAATTAGGCACGGTAAGAGATTAACAACAATAACTTAATGAGATAGAATAATTATAAAAATACACTGTAATAAAAATTATGTAAATGCGGTCTCTCTTTCTCTCAAAATATCTTAAAGTACCGTATTTAAGTACTTTTGGATGGTGGTTGACCATGTGTAACTGAAACCACACAAAGAGAAACTGTGGATAAGGGTGCTACTATACTTCTTCTTTGATGGAGTGCATTTTGAGGGCAAAAGTTAGGTTTTGTTTATACTTACACCTCACACAGGTATTTAGCAAAGTGCTTTTATGATGTCTTAAAAATTGTACCAGAGTAAGGTCAGGAATTTTGAGCTCCAGTCTTAGGCCCTTTATCAACTAATTATGCGGCCATACACATATTATTTAAACTCTATTAAACTCAATTATCTCGCGTAATATGGGGATAAAAACATCTACTCCACATGGAGGATTAAATGCTAAAGAGCCTTTAAAATTCTAAAATACTATATTACTTTAAGAATGAAAGTTATTAATGTTGTTCTTATAATTTTATTATTATGGTAGTCACTCAATGACTATGAAATGTGTCTTAGAGAATGAAAAAGCAAAACTAAGTAGATAATAAATGTCACATTTGAGTTCAGTTATAATAGAATGGAATGACTACACACATTTATTTCCTCTGTCTCCCCAAACTCTATTAAAATAAAATTAAAGGAATTTTTTAGTAGTTGAAAAAGCAACATTACAAAGAAAAGAAAGAGGAGACAAGAGCAGACAAGGGACTTCTATGAACTTTTTGAAATTTGAAAGTGGTTGGCCGAGTAATGACTGGCATAGCAGAGCAGGGTTACTGTAACCTCTAAACCTGGAGAAGGATACATCAAGGAGAAACTAGAGGATCCTCCCTAGGATCCCGGGAAAGACTTGCAGTTTATAGTACCTAGGAAGTTGTCAGTGAAGAGAGGAATGGGAATAAGGGGAGTTGGTTAAAATCTGTGCACAGAGCAGTTATTCTTTATATCCCGTCTGTCTTCTGTACTGTCATGATCAGACATTATTTCTTTTCCCGTGCCCTTCTCCCTCTGTTCTCCCACTCTTAGGAGACCAGAAGTTTACATTCTAGGGAACTGAAACTTGGAGGCTCTGGACTTGAGCACATCAGACACAGGGGAGGATGGAGGTGAGATGCAGGGCCAAAAATACAGGAAGATGAAGTGACAGTCTGTATTTTGTAAGGTAATGGTAGCGCTCCCAGCTTCCTTCCTTTCCCTGCTCCTAAATGAAAGGACTAAGGCATATATCTTCAAAGCTAAAGGCCAGAGGAGTCCTCTCTGGAAAAAATAAAGAAATGAACTCAGGGATAAAACACACAGATAATGACATATGGAAATTCTCCAATGGGGGAAGAGGGGTTAAACAAACAAACAAACAGCAAAACAGAACAGAAAACTGTTTGCCACCTCATTTCCCTAAAGTGAGTGCTTAAATGAAAAAAAAAAATAGATGGGTTTAAAGATAAGCTTCTAAAACTTTTTCCACAATTTGAACTAAAAAGCAGATTTAGAAAGCATAGGAAATAAGAAAGTGAGATCACATAAGGAGATCAAACATCCAACAAATAGGTGTTTAACTGAGATTAGAAGTTTGTTTCCCTGAAACTAGCTAGACACAGAGATAAACATTCCCAGTGCAGCTGACTGAGACTTCCACTGATGGCAAAAACAATACCAACTGTAAATCAGTGCATCTGTGACTTGCCTCCTCCTCCCTATAAAAGCATAAGGCAAAAACACCCTGCCAAAACCCTCTGCTCTGGTGACCTAGGGTGCTCTTCCTATTGTTGTAATATGAATAGATGTCCTTACTTGTTTAGTTTTTTTTTCTTTGGCAGTGGAGACAAATACATTAGAAAAGAAGCAATAGAAGAAGTTGTCAGAGCAGTGAAGGACACAAGTCTCCAGACTGTGTGGACAGAGAGGACCCATCACAATGAATGAAGAAACATTGATATCAAGGTCACTGGGAATAAGAAAGGATCCTAAAAAGCTTCAATAGAGAACAAAAACTAAATCACTTACTGTGTTAGTCCATTCTGTGCTACTGTAACAAAATACTTGACACTGGGTAATTTATAAAAAACAGAAATTTATTTTGTCACAGTTCTGGAGGCTGGGAAGTGTGAGATCAAGGTATGAGGGTCTTTGTCTGGTGAGGGTCTGGCGTGTGCTTCTGAGACAGCACCTTGAATGTTGTGTCCTCCAGAGGGACGGACACTGTGCCTTCACATGGCAGAAGGAAGGGCACAGATGGCTGGACTCCCTCCAGGAAACTCTTTTATAAGAGCATCTAATCCCACTCATGGGGGAGGAGCCCTCATGGCCCAATTACCTCTGTGGGCCCCACCTCTTAATACTATTATATGGGCAACACCTGAATTTTGGAGAGGACACATTCAAACCACAGCACCTACTAAGGACCAGGAGCAAGAATAGAATCAGATTTTCAACAGCAATAATAAAATGTAAATATTAACTGAGAAATGTTTTCAAACTTTTGAAGAAACATGATTTTTAACCTAGATGTCTATCCTTAGAAAAATTTTCAAATACAAGAATAAAACTAAAATGAATTTCTTCTCAGCAAGCTATTTAATAGCTACAAGCATCCTCTAGTACTTAGAGAGTAAACTTCAGAAAAAACAAAGAACCAAATAAAGAAGAATGTGTATGATTCGGAAAATAGGATATCTCCCCCTAACAAGAAGGCTTAGGCTTAGGATGACAGACATATGATCAATTATGCTGGAGAGGAAAAACAGCTCCAAAGAAGGGCCGTTATATAGAAAAAGAAAATCATAGATTATTTTTTTAAAAGATGTGGTAATTGAAAAATCTGTTGAAGTATTTCTGGAGAAATGGTGATAAATATATAGAAAACTCATAAATAAAAATAATTTATTAAAACTTTTTAGTAGTTAAAAGAAATGAATTATAATATAGTAGTATAGTGGTATTAAGAAATGAATCACAATATGCAATTTGAAATGGCAGTGAACAATATTTACTTTCCTACTAATTGTATTTTTATCAAAGCCTTGACTTTATTTAACCAAAATTTGAGACAATTTGTAGGATGGGAAGAGAGCCAAAACCTCACCTACTATAACAGAAGTAAAAAATGACTAAAATCAATAAATGGTAAAATAAGCAGTTTGTTTAGACATATAGGGATCAATATCACAAACAGGTGAGTGGTTCAAGTATGTGTAAGTCTGACAGTTGGGGAAGGGTGAGGTAAGATATAACTTTTTTTCTCACTGTTCATCCTCTCAGTACTATTTAACTTCTTAAATCATGTCCATGTAGCAATTTTATGATAATAAAAATGAATTCAGAAAAATTAAAATAAAAATGTTCCATATTTGAGAAGCAAAAAATACATTGGTGTAAAACTTGGTCATTAAACTAGGGTTTCCTTCAGCCTGGATTATGTGCACAGAAGCAATGACTACATAGGCCATTGAGCATTTTCAGGTTTAAATAAATCTTCCACAGTGGGAACCTCTGTGCAGTGGGAAGTTGATAAAAGTTATTGGATTGAAAAACCTAAAATTTCTAATTATTGCGGTTCATCCTGGGTACATGACAGAACAGTTTCTTCCTTTTGGATTATTTATTTTAATTTTTAGAAAATCAGAAGATAATTAGATGCTCAAAAATAATACTGCTATAAGTCAAAATAAAAAGACAGCTTGGAAGTGGTCCAAGTAAATGCTTGGCCATGCTTCCACCTGGGAGAGATGAATAGTGAAGGAAACTACCATTTAATGAGCACTTACTATGTACCAGGCTTACTCATGCAACTCATTCTGTCCTCACTATGACTTTATGAAGCAAATTACTACTTTCTTTCTAGATATGAAGGAACTGAGCACCAGAGAGGTTCATAACCTACCTATGTTCACACGACAGTAAGTAGTGGAGCTGGTATTGGTTCTCAAGTTTCCAAGTCCTCTCAGCCACCTGGCTCTGCTGTTTCCCTCAGGACTGTGTTTTTCCCTCCTGTCATTCTCTAGTCCAGTACTCTCTAATCGGGGTCCTGCAGCCACAGTGGTGTGTCTCAAATGGTCTACTGATGCACCGAGATACCGATCTCCTCGGCCCTAAGGATGCTGGGAGGTGGAGCTTGCCCCTGCTTCATACAAATGTCACCATTATCTATGTGCATCATGATGTGGACAAGTTTGGAAACTCCACTTTAAACAACAGGAAATCAGCCACCACACTTCAATTTTCAAGATATGTCTGCTCAAACTTCTCAGGAACACTTGGGTAAAGCATTATACTAGGCATGTAACTATTTAAATAGAAAATTTTGATTTAAGAAGGCCATAAAGATCAACTATTTCAATATTCCTGTTTTTCAGACAACGAAATGGTCTAGACGAAAAAGATGGCCTAACCCAGAGAGGAAAGTGGTTCAACTTCAGTTGTCCTCATCCCTCCTGGGAAGCAGGAGAGCAGGGGTGTCATGCCTATGTTCTGGTCAGCCTGCCGCAGCTCTGACCACATGGCATTGCCACATATGCTTGCTGGTTTACCTTTTCTCTTGGACGGGGGGCTCCATGAGAAGAAGCCCCGAGTCTTAGTTAACTTTGCGTGCCCAGCACTAGAACAGTGTCTGGTACACAGCAGGCACTCAAGGTTGGTTAAATGAATGAATGACAAGATAAAAATTGTGTTTATGGGATCCTAGCTCAAGCTCCATTTCTCCAACTTGCTAGCTGTCTGAGCTCAGACAAGTCATTTATTTTGGCAAGTGGGGATAAAGGACCTATGTCTTAAGCAATCACGATGACGACAGGAGATTATACTCATAATGACCAAATAATAACAGCAACTAATATTTAGTGAACATTTACCATGTGTCAGGTACAGTTACAAGTGTTTTGAAGCATTAACTCATTTAATTTAACATAACATTTATCTAAATACATTCGCATAACTAGTACACATATGTGGCCAATGAGTAGATCTCGTTTTCTAATGTATTTCCCACTTCATTAGAACTCAGTCTGGGGCACATTTGGCTTCCATTTCTGCTACTCCTTTGGAAGCAGATGGAAAGGTGCAGATAGATGACTTAGATCAAGACTAAGAGTTAGAGCTCTTATCCTGCCATTCTGTGAAAATGGCACTGGGGGATAAAGGAAGTTATGGGGGATCATATTTCTTATAACGGGGAGCTCTATCTGCCTTAAGAAAGAGAGAAAATTAGTATTCTCCTAATAGACAGAATGTCACAGAAAAGTTCAACCTTCTTCATAATACTGTAATTAGTATTTCACATACTATAATTTTACTCTTGATGAGATAAGCACTTTCTGAAGAAATTTCAATATCTATATTGCTAGTGCTAGCAAAAAAAGCAATTTAAAATGACACATTTTAATACATAATAGCTGCCCCAACCTTTTGATGTAGCAGCATGAATATCAAATTCTCTGGGAGAGAATGAGGTTTGAGGTGCCTTCAAGGGGTTGGTGCCTTTATAACAAATGCAACACGTGTCTGCTGAATGGAGCCAACCTCAGCCCCCGGGGTCTTGCTGATCAGACTGGTGAGAAAGTTCCCTTAAGCTAATCTTGTCATTATTCAAGCAGACTCAACCACAGGACATGCTAGGACCTCGTGGCATTGCTTATAGGGAAGCAGGAAGAAGATTGCTAATAACTTGGAGTCACTTACCATGTGCTAGGCCTTGTGCTTTACAAACAGTATGTCATTAATCCTCTTTCTATAGATGAGAAAATCAATGCTCAAAAGGGTGAACGCACTACTGCATATGTAAGACCAGTAAGTATTTAACCCTTATCTACCTAGTTAGAAAATCCATTCTCTGAACAATTGCCTTAGGCCGCCCCCTTGAAACATGTTGTTTATCAAAGAATTCCTTGCTGGTGATCTGATCCCTAGCTATACTGACTGAGGATAAGTCACCAAAAGGAAAAATAGTGTACACCAAAATTTTCCTATGTATTTAAACAGCACTAATGGAAATACATACTCCTTGAAAATATCATAGCTGATAGGACTGCTAGGCGTTGAAATAGAGAAATGTTTATCTTTGGCTTATTATTTTTTCCATGGCCTTCGAGCTAAGGCCGCCTGCAGTGACCATGACAGAAGTGGTTGGTGATTACAAATGCTCATAAACATCCTCAAAGCATACCTTTTCTGAAAGGAAAAACATACCGATATTGCTTCAGCATTGTACTGTGTTCCAGTGAGTTATTTCAACAGATAACTTTGATCATTTTCCTAGCAGAGATGTACAGATTGAGGTACTGCAGGTTGGGGGTAATTAAACTAGGTTTCCTGCACCAGGATGCAGCTCCTGACCACTGCTAATGATTGCCATCACTGCGGGGACAGCACAAATACCACGACTATTATCACTGATAGCATGAGGAGGAAGAGGAATGAGATGAAGAGAAAGGAGAGCTGGAAAAAGGAGGAGAGAGAAAGATGAAGTTATTTATATGTTAGTGGCTATGTCTTGTTCACCGATGTGCCCCAGCATGTAACACAGTTGCTGGCAAATAATTGATCCTCAATAAAAAAATTATCAAAGGCATGGAAGAATTTATGGATGGATGAATGGCTAAAAATTAAGAGCTATCTACATGTATTAGTCTGTTAGTGTTGCCATAATGAAAAACCAGAGAGTGGGTGTCGTAAACAGCAGAGAAAGTTATTTTCTCACAGTTCTGGACTGTGTAAGTTTAAGATTAAGGTGCCAGCTAGGTTGATTTCTGCTGAGGCCACTCTCCTCGGCTTGCGGACACCCACCTTCTTGCTATATACTCACGTGGACATTTTCTGTGTGTGCACACATCCCTGGGGTCTGTTCTTCTTGTTTTAAGGACACCAGTCCTGTTGGATTAGAGCCCCAGCCTTATGACCCCATTTAACCTAATTTACCTCCATAAAGTCCCTGTCTCCAAGTATAGTCACACTGGGGGTTACAAATTCCATCTATGGATTTTCGGGGACACAATTCGGTCCATAACACCATATAATTCAATTCCAATTTGATTGCTATCTTTAACATAGATTATTTCCTGATTCTTCCAGTTAGAATTACCATCTCTATCCTTTGGGCTTCCCTAGCACATTATAAATATCTATGCAAGAACTTCATCGGTTTGCCTTTTTGTTTGGATATAGCAGAAAACTCCCAGCTGATTTCTTTGCCTTTGGTGGTACTTTTACTCTGTCTCTCACACTGCATTGCTGTCCAAGTGAACTTACCAAAATGCCTATGAGATCATATTACTCCTCAGCTTTAAACTCACCAATGAGTGTGTGAATATAAGTACAATTCCTTAGGATGAGCTTAAATTCTCTATGCAATCTGAAACCCTGTCTATGTCATAAACCTTGTCTTCCAAATTATACATCACCCTCTGGCTACTCTGTACCAAAGCAACTGCTGCTGTTTCAGATGTCTTGGCTGTAACCATGTTGTCCTTGCTACTCCTGGATTTCTGGTCCAGAGTTCTAGCCATCTTGCTGTAGTGACTCAGAACCATGCACATGTACACACCTCTCTAGCCTCATCAAGGTTAAAAACACCCCTTGCCGCCTCCACACAAACTCCTCTTGTTCT
>RJWJ010012350.1:0-42200 GCA_004363605.1 Indri indri
ATTCAATAAATTACATGAGATATTCAACACTTTATTATAAAATAGGCTTTGTGTTAGATAACTGTACCCAACTGTACGCTAATAAAAACGTTCTGAGCATGTTTAAGTTAGGCTAGGCTAAGCTACGATGCTGGGTAGGACAGGTGTATTAAATGCATTCTCGACTTAGGATAGTCAACTTGTAATGGGTTTATTAGCACATGACCCCATCAAAAGTTGAGGAGCAACTGTGTAAAAATTAACTCAAAATGGATCAAGGATCCAATATAAGAGCTAAACTATAAAACTCTTAGAAGAAAACAGGGGAAAAGCTACATGACATTGTATTTGGCAATGACTTCTTGGATAAAACACTGAAAGCACAGGCAACAAAAGAAAATCAGATAAACTGGATGTCACTAAAATTAAAAACTTTTGTGCATCAAAAGCCATTCTCAAGAGTAAAAAGACTACCCACGGAATGGGAGAAAATACAAAAATCACAGATCTGATAAGGGTTTAATATCCAGAATATATAAAGAACTGCTAAAGCTCAACAAAAAAACAAATAACCCAATTCAAAATGATTAAAAGATCTGAGTAGACAATTCTCCAAAGATAGAGAAATGGGCAAACGGGCACATGAAAAGACGCTCCCTGATTAGGGAAACGCAAATCAAAACCACAGTAAGATACTTTACACCCATTAGGATGGATATTGCCAGAAACACAGAAAACAAATACTGGCGAGGATGTGAAGCCATTGGAACCCTGTGCACTGCCAGTGGGAAAGTACGCTAGTGCGGTCACCACGGAAACCAACATGGTGGCTCTGCAGAAAATTAACCAGAATTAGCACATGACCCAGCAATGCCATTTCCAGGTATAAACTCTAAAGAAATGAAAGCAGGGACTCAAACAGATATGTGCACACTCATGCTCAGAGCAACATCATTTACAAGAGCCAAAGGTGGAAGCAACCCAATGTCCACTGGCAGATGGGTAAATGAGATGCGGGATACACATAAATTCTGACGCACCGCAACATGAGTGAAACCTGACATTATGGCAAGTGAAATAAGACGCAAAAGGACACTGTCTGACTCCACTTATATGAGGTACTTAGAAAAATTCAGAGACAGAAAGTCCCTCATTAGAGAGAAGAGAGAAAGCGGAGTTAAGTGTTCAATGGGCACATTTCCGTGTGGGATAAACAAGTTCTGGAGACAGAGGAAGGCAATAGTTGCACATTTGCTACTAAACTGTACACTTAAAAATGATTAAAATGGTAAATTTTACTTATATTTCACCCCCATACACACAGAAAATATCTAAGGGTTGTTCACAAACTGCCTTGTAGACAAGCTAGGAAACATTCTCCTGGCCTGTACATCTATCTGCTCCTTTTATCTTCGCAAAGACAAGTGACAGCACACACCTGAGCTGGCTGTGATCCAGGATCTACCATTCCACCTAAAACGTGCATTATGCTCATGGATCTGCACACACACAAAACTTCAGTTCCATCTGGATTCTTTCCACACACATCACAATCTACAAAATGATACTTTCCCAGCTGTGCTCTTTATTACTGGCTTTGGGAGCCACAGACATGAGCAGTTGCTTGTCTTGGAGGGTGTGGTCAATGGTGGCAGGAAGGACTTGTGGGCCTGAGGCTCGGCCTTAACTATCCACAGAATTCTGGGCAGTGACACCAACACACGCAAGCATGTAGCACTTACCCATATTCCTCAGGATTAAAATACATATATTTTTTTCTCCTTTAGTTTAGAGCAGTCAGAGGAAGAGGAAAGGAAGGGATTAATTTAAACTTACGAAGGAAAACTAAAATTTCTTCTCATTCTAAAAACATTCTGCTTACCATCTTACTGCTACAATCAAGTAATTCCCATTAGCCCTTGGCTTACTGAATTACAAAAGGGTTGGCTCAAAAGCTTAAAATAATAGAATTCTTTCTTAATCAACAATATTGCACATAATGTCCTAAAAACCTAGAAGCTAACATTC
Source organism: Indri indri (assembly GCA_004363605.1). NCBI lineage: Eukaryota > Metazoa > Chordata > Mammalia > Primates > Indriidae > Indri > Indri indri. The sequence continues at coordinate 2,008 of RJWJ010012350.1, forward strand.
TGCACACTCAATTTCAGAATACCCAAGTTCACTTAAGGAATGTGTCAAATATAGCACAAATAATCCAACACCTAGAACACATCAATGTCTGTGACAGAATTTCCAAAAACAAACCGGTATTATTTAAGTCTTCAAAAAGGATTGCTACTACATAATTCTACAGGTAGACATGAAGCAGAACTTGGCAAACAAAATTTTACCATATTAAAATATGCATTTTCATATGATTCACCATGGAATTAAAACATTTTAAAGATCATGTCTGCTACCACTATTTAAATGTTACTACCCACTTGAACTGAATCAAAACAAGAAAGGAAAAAGATAAAAGGACACAAAGTGAACAGACCATAACTTTATTGGAAATTTACTCGGCTACAATTATTACAAAAAAAAACAAATAAAGGTAATTATGATCCATAAGGTGCAGACTGCAAATTTCTGCAGCAGGATTACCATATGAATGAGTTCTAGTATGTTCCTTAAAAAAACAGCTGCAGCATGTGACGGTAAATATTTTATTGTCGATCAAATATGTTAATTTTACTTGATTTTAGTCATTTTCCTTCACTCTATTTACAGCAGAAAAGCCAGAAATTTACTTCCTGTTCTCCTTTGCATTTTTGCTATGTACCTGCTGCTGCAGTGAATTCTGAGTGTGCCTATAAAATTTAAATTGCCTGTGGTTGATGTCCAAATAAAAATGGACTACAAAAAAAAGTAATGATTCAAATGTATTTACGAGATCGTTGTGAAAGATCATTTTCACTGCTAGTGGAAAAATACAATGGTCTCAAATGCAAATTTCCTAGATATTGTTACTGGCATCTCCAAAAACCTTTAAATTCATTTTAATATTCTTGCTCTTAAACATATCTTTAAAACTTTACAATATAAAGAAATTTATTTGGAAATAATTAAGTTCCTGAAAAGTAATCAGTGGCTGGAAAAACATACCTATTTAAATGTAATTTAAAAACCATGTAGGTAATAAACAATAAACATGAGTTTCTCTTCCACAGAGAACACAAACTAGTTAAGGACTCCAACATAATTTCAGATGCAGTTAAATAAAGATATCAAGGTCTTGGTTAGGTGGCTTAAATGTTGTGTAAGAGGATCGGCTTCCCCAACAGAGCAAGACACAAAGCCGTTTCAATCAGCCGGGCGTCACATGTAAGCTGTGGCGGGTCTGCACGCCAGTGACTCTGAGTCCTGCAGCTACCGCCTGACCCGAGGGAGTGACTGAAGGAGCCGAATGCCAGGTGCAGGCCTGGACTCATGAACTGACCCAACAGAACCAGAGCAGCCTCCGGTCTCTTGCTGTCTAGGAAGGGTATTTGAATTTTTGAGGGTAAGATATTATTACAGAAGTAAAAATATCAGTATTTTAAAAAGTAATTACAGGAGTGTTAGAGGTCATTCTAAATTTAATCACTTCACATAATCTAAAAGAAAAAAAAGAAATGTAACAAATCTTTGTCATACTTTCACAAACAGTAAAAATGCCACAGACAAAAAATGACCTATTTAAGTTGTGTGAGTATACGACACATTGCAGGCATTATAATTATCTTTTTCAAACTCGGTAAATCAAAACAGCAGCAAGGCCAACCCACATTTTTTCCTCTCAGTTAAGAACATTTTCCTTGAAATGAGGTAAAGCGTGGTACCAAGTGCAATGCTTGTCTGTGCCACGTGAACAGAACAGAGGGGAAAAGCTATTATAAAACGCAGCATAGTTAGGACTGCAGAAAGTATATCATAAAAAGAAATAAAAAAACATTTACAATGAAGGTTCATGCCAACTAACCTGCACACAATCATAAGGAATTTCTGCAGTTGCTTTTTCAAGATACGCCTCCTCAGTCCTTGACACACGTGCTCGCAGCACAGCTACACCCCCGCAACAGGTTTCCATATTACATTCGGTCTCACATTGCAATCACAGGAACAAAAGAATGGCATACAGGGTTGTAAAGTGGGGCAACATAGAGTGATTTTTTTTTTCTTAATTGACAGATGCAAAACATTTCGACAAGATAACTGGGGAAAACTTTACAGCATTAAAAATCAGCAGCATGGAAGCATTCATAACCATTTCATATGTCTTATACTTTTTATTAACTTAATAACCAGGGGATCACAGAATGCTTCAAACTGTGAGTCAAATTAAAATCAGCTACTTTTTTCCAACAAAAAGTGAAATAGCTAAAAGTTTGCTGTTGACAAAACATTTTGAATGGTAGCAGAAAATTTGAACCCCTGAGAATGTATGACCTAATCATGTCCACATCTGAACTTTTTAGTATTAACAAAAAATATTCTTCTTAAGGTTATAAAATATATTGAGGCATTTTTCTCCCACTGGGAATCCTAACTGTGAAACAATCTGATTTTGGTGCCAGGAGTCGAGAGAATCCTGTAACACTGGGATAAATGCATTAGACACAATGCAAAGCCCTAAACTCCTGGCATCAGGTAGTTTATAAATTATCAAGAGATTCGTGATTTAACTTTATCGCAAATCACCCTCACAAACAAAATTCACATCCAGCCTTACTTGTTAATTGTACACTTTTACAGTTATATAATTCAAGAATTGCTTTGTTTTAACTGGCCATATCTCAAAGTTTTTTTTAAAAAAAAATCAAATAGACATCTAAGGTTCCACATCAGAATATTTTAAAAATGAGTCACCTAAATTAAATTGCTGAAAAACTCATTTAACAATTTAGATTTCAATTTCAGTTCGAAATTGGAGATAACAAATAACATTGGAGAAGCGCAATATCCCCTTCACTCAGGGCTCCTTAGAAAGCAGAGCTGATGGTTTTGTGTGGTGCACACGCACAGAGGCATTTCTCTGTGGGTGGATGGTGCAGATAAAGCAAAAAGTACAGTATTCAATTGTAACTTAAAACATAAATGCAGCATTACATGAAGCATCAACTTCAGAAAGATGTGTTGGAAAATATGACACCTCTGCTCAGCTTTCTTAAACTTCAAGCATAATTAATGGAGCAAATTGCAGCAAACCTCTACTGGTATGTTGGTGGGAGTGCAAGACTGACCCACAGCTTTTAGAAAGGTAAATTAAGAGGTATTATAGTTACAGTGCAAAAAAAAATTAAAATTTCAAGCATAATACATAAACATAGCACCAAACAGGGGAAAAATGCATGCAAAAGAAAAGAAGAACTGAGGTATTTAAGTGAAGAGTGCCTACAAGTGTAATTAAAGAAACTTAGGCAAATGCCTAAAAATGGTTTTTTTTTCCTTTCCCAAAGATGGAAATAATGAGCTAGTTTATCTAAATTAATGATCTAAATCACAGATGTATCAAAATTACGGCAGTTTATCGCAAACATTAAACTTTCATGGCATTAACAGCACAGCTTTGGTAGGTGAAACATGCATGCAACAATGTTGAAAAGTACAGTAAGAAATTCATGTGAGAAGACTAAGGGTAAAGGTGCTCTGTTTTGCTTCTTTAAATAAGTAACCAATCAATTATAAAATCTGCAGCATATTTTAGGTGTGATATGTCTAAGGTTTATTCTGTTACAGCAACAGCCTAGAGGGCAAAATTATTTGCCATAAACATTTCCATCAGTGAAACTACCTAGCAGGAGGTTTTTAGTAAAATTGAGTATTTAGCCAAAGATCATTTTTATTATAATAAAAAATATCCATAGACTACATATTCTGGTTTTCAAAATGTCTTCAGTACACGAGAGAAATTCTAGTATGATCCTTTAATAAGTTACAACTATACTAGTGAGTTGTAAATATCACGCTGTCTCAACATCTAATGCATAATAAAATGAAGGGAATGTAAAACAGTTTGTTCCAAAAAGATCAGAAATTAAAGAATATCCGTAAAGGTTTTACTTTTAAGGCAAGAACCTTTTTTATGCAAAACTATGTGGCATCAGAAAACTAAAACGTGATTCACCAACATGCCAGCCAATGTTAATTAAAAATCTGTCCCTTACGATCAAGTGCAATAGCGACTGGGAACATCATCGTACACAACATAATATGGAAAGAAAGACAACACTGGTGCAATTCTCCTCTCGAAACCCGACCCTTCTATTCGGCTTACCCACTATTGTAGGACTGGCACTACTGCACACACTGAGGGATGGTAAGAGGACTCTACACAGCTCTGGGGACTGTTTGAGGTGTAAGTTCCATGGCCTTCTAACACTAAGCAAAGCTGACAGAAATTAAACTAAAACAAAAAAACAAAAAAACAAAAAAGCTCAATTATTTTGAACACTTGCTAAATGTCATTATTAAAGCACTCTTGTGATTTAAACAAAGCAGAAGTGAAGAAAGAAGACAAGATTGTGTTTGCGCAAAAAACTAAAACTACAATTAGTTCCAAAATTTTTATACATTATGTTAAATGTTTTATTCTGTTATCTATCTTGTTTATCAAACTTTAAATTCTGCCTTCAATTCATTCCACTCAGTATCAACTTTAAATCACCCTTTCGATTTAAGTATTTTCCCCCTTAATTTTGTTTGTGTGTGTTTTGTATTGTTTTCTTTTTTTTTTTTATTTTAAAAAGGGGTTTCAGCTGTTGGGAACCTGAGGTTGATTAGCTTTGAGGCTTCGTAGGGCTCTTCTTGCTGCTGCAGATTTGGCAATCCTGTAACTTCGACCAACACCTTTAAATTTCCCCTTTCCTACTACTTCCACGGTGACTCTGACCTTCCCATCATAAGTTCTCTCAGCCGGGCTGTAAAAAATCCAAACAGCTAGAATTAGAAGTCAGAAGTATTTATTATGATTGTCAATCAGCATTTAGTATGCGCTCTCAGGCCGAGAGTCCCACGTACAAGCTGACACCACACAAAGGAAATGTGCATTATGACTTATTGCATACCACCGACAGACAGGGCTGCTGTTTCTTTAATTCAGCATTACTTTATAAGAACACAGAGAAAAAAAGAGAAGAAGAGAAGTCAATCAGATTACAAATGGAAATTGGATAATAGCATGCCCCAGTGTAAATATTTTTCAGAATCATTAGTTTATGAGATCGCTAAGAATTTTTTCCTTTGTTTTTGAGCAAGTTAATTTTTTTCCACGTAGACTTTTTGCTTACCTAAATTTGGCAGTTTCCGGTTCCATTTCAAGCAATTCTCGAACAGGGGAACGGGGCACATTTGCAGAAAACTTTTCTGTAATCAAAATGAAAGAACAATGTGAATAATATCCTTGAAATTGTTTTTAATTTTGTTATTCTTTCTAAAGAGAGCCAACAATACCTATTAGTGGCCGCATCATAGGATAGTACACCTGCCAAACTGTCTCCAGTGACATCCCACTATCCATATAAATGGCACCAGCGAGCGACTCAAAAATATCCCCCATGGCCTTTGGAACTTCAATATCCTCTTCTTTCTCTTCATCCTCCTCAGATCTCCTAAGCTATTACAGAGACAAAGTGAATTGTAAGCAAAAAGGCCACTTTTAAAGGCAGTTCACAGATGTGTGTTTCTTTTCCTGGATGTGACTTTTATTTTTTCTTTAATTAGGGGGGGCAATACCAACCATTTATTATAGCATGCCTATTACATTGTAACAGGTTCTCCACAAACATTATCTTTAAAAAAAGTTTTTCAAACTTCTCAAGAGAAAGAAAGAGAGAGAAAGAGACAAAGGGAAAGAGAAAAAAAGAATCCCTATTCCATTTAGTATTTTATATCTAGCAAAGGAAAAAAGATTACTTCTAAACTAAAACAAAAACAACTTTCACACAGAATTATAAATAGTCAAAAAAGGCATGGGGAAAAATTTCAAATTCACTAGTAATCAAAGGACTATGCCTAAAACAGTTCTACCCCTGCAGCCTGGCAAGGATAAAACAGAACACTAATTAGTACGGTGCTGGCAAGGGTGTACGCTGCTTTGAGGAGTGGAAATTGCTACTTTTTTGGTAGGGAAATTCTATTTGGAACAGATTTTCCTCCAAGCTCCCTTTTCATGAAGCCACTTAATACATACTCACTATAATAGAATACCTGACACAGTAGGTATTCAAATTAATAAAATAAAATTTTACACACATATCAAAAGCTTTTTAAAAGTTCACAATTCTTTGACCAATTCCAATTTTTAGGATATTCCATCTCTAGGAATTTATTTTAAGGAGGTAACTGTATATACAGCATATTTACCATATCCACAATTATTAAAAATCCTAACTAAAAATCTACTTAATCAGCCAGCCGTAAAGAACCATTTAAATAAATTAGCCTCATATTGACTAGCACGTGGCTACTGAAAATGCCAATCAATACACGGAAAGTTATCCACAATACATTAAGTGAAAAGAACAGGTTAGAATATACTATGCTTAATATAATTCTATTTTATATTTTATACATGTTTATATCCATACACACTAGCGATACATCCGAAATGTTAATATTGGTTATTTCTGGGGTAGCATAATTGGGCAACTTTAATTTTCTTTTTGTTTGTTTGTACTTTCTAATTTTTCTAAAATAAACACAAATCATTTGTGAAACAGAGAAGGGGAAATATTAACTTCTAAATAGACTGTTCAGCCACACAAAGTTCCATATAATACAATAATGCTGATTACTAGAAAACAAGACACTTATTGCTCATATATCAGGGTTTTGACACAGAAATTTTAAAACTTATCAGGATTAATTCTCTTTTTATAGCAGAGGGAACTGAGGCCCAGAGAGCTAAAGAAACTTTCGTAAGATCAAACAATAAGTTAGAAAAGCCAGACTATGACATTTCCAATCAGTTTTTGTAACTTTAATACATGTTTATACAAACAAAGGTAAGGAAAAGAATGAACAAAAACTCACAGAACCAGTATGCCCCACTGGCATCAAAAGAGAGCTTAAATCTAATTTCAGCTAATTTTTCACTTTATTTCTAAAGTATGAGACTAGAAATAGTACTTGAATGTACACTAGATGGTTCCACTTCCTCGTCTCACTGGTAGCTGTGCTCCAACTAGACCGTTAATCTCAGAAGGGTGCACAAAGGCACAGGCAGAGAGTGTACCGCCTACTCACGCTCCTTCGGCACACAGCTAGGCAGCCGGCAGGGTCTGACATTTTGCCTTGGGGCTAGACTTCAAAACCCAGACTCTTAATTTTTCTCATAGAAAGTCAAAGAAATTCACTACTCCCCAACAACAGTTTAGTACAATTTAAAAAGGGAAGGTTCAAATTAAAGCAGGAACAGTTAAAACAACTACCAGGGTTAAGAATAAATTCCTTCATTCCTTATAAGAAATCTACAAAAATAAGAAAATCGAAGGAATTAGAATGGGAAGAATAAGAAATGAAAGTGCTCTCCTGGGGACACAGGTATGCAGATGAACGTTAGTGAAGGATTACAGGAGACTGGAAAGATCTAAGCAATACCCTTTCCTACCAAAATTCAAAATAGCTCACAAACACATTACAATTAGGTCCATCACCAAAGAACCTTTGGCTGAACTTACAGTAGAAGCCTCCCAAATTCCAATGGTTAAAAATTTAGAAGTTTGTTTTTTAAATGAGATTTTCCCACTTCAAGTAGAAGCAGAACATACATTTGTGATGCTTACCTGCGATATTAGCAAATATTTCTGATCCGTTTTTAAAAGACAGGACAGAATAAACCGCACTGAGCATTTACAGTGTGATTTAAAACTTGCTTCGGGGGCAGGAAGAAGAGGTGTACTTCTCCGGCAAGCCTAAACACTGGAAGCCCTAATGAAGGGCTGGGAATAGTAAAATAACTGAAAACCCCTGGCTCCTTCTCTTCGCTGGAATGACCACACAGTCCACAGTGTGAGCAGTCAAGTTTAAAACGCCTCCCTGCAACTGCAGTTCACTCACAGTGCTCCCAGAGGACACACGGCTCGCTGGGGCACAGCCCTGGCCTTCCATCGTCCCTTTAGATAGCTATTAAGTCAGAACTCTGAAACTACTGACACCTCTAGCTGCACTGTTCAATATTGAACTCGATGTATTTTTAGATAGTACTAACCTCAGAATCCATTCCCTGCATTTCATTCTTCTCGAGCTGAAACTGCACAAAGTCGTCGATGACGTGGAAGAGCTCAGGAGAAACAGCTTTGAAGTACTTGTGGTAGTCATACTTCACAGCCAAGGACGCAAAGATGGTGTTGTTGACCAGGGCAGATCGCAGGTCAGTCAGGACCCCCGGGGAGTGCTGCCGTGGGTCTTCATAAAGGTGCTTGGTTATGAGGTAGTCCAAAATCGCATCTCCCAGGAATTCTAAGCGCTGGTAACAATCTGAGAGAGGATCCAAAGAGGAATCATGAGCTGTGCAACAACATTTACGCTATTTCCACAAATCCACAACTGATACAAAGATCTGATCCCCAAACCTATTTATAAGACTTTTATTTAGGATATTTATACATACTCCTCAATGAGAAAATTATTTGACTATTAGATTAATACAGAAGTTAAATTTTTAATGGCAAACTAAACACAATTCTTATATATAAATTGGGGTCATAAAATCTTCAAGTAGCCAAAAGATTAATGCTTGCTAAGAAAAAAAAAGTCTCGCGGGTGATATCATCATCACGGAACCCTTTCCTTTGGCACTGAGCTGGCCAGGCAGGTGCTGTGGCGCTACTCAAGTCCCCACCACGCGTCATCACTTCAGTAAGACCAGACCCCGCGCTCACATCTTCCACACGCGCCACGCTTTGCCGTCATCGTTACACACACACTCGCTCACGCTCTGGAGCACGTGTAAAAGGGATACCACTCCTTGCCACTCCTGGGTTATATTTGTTACACAGGGTTACAGGAAAAGAAAACCCTCTTCTCAGCTTGAGCCAGAAATGTTGAATTTGCCATAAACCAGAGAATGAGAAAAAAGTTGTGAAAGTGAGCAAACCTGAGGCGAAAATGGTTGTTTGTCAAAATATGAAAATCATCAATGCTAACCAACATCTCTGTTTTCTCGCAGTGATTAAAGCAACCAATTCGGCTGAGGAAACTGAGACAGGCACAGATGAAGTGACTTGTCCCAGAACACCCAAGGAATTAACAGGCAGAGGCTGAGATGGGTTAAACCCAGGTCTCATAACTTCCAGCAGAGTGTAGCAAAAAGCCACATACCATTTCTTCTCCACAAAGAAAACTAGGTTTTAGTTTCATCAGTCTTTCTAGCACACAGTCAGATAGTTTGTGACTTTTTCGTTTAACATTTTGCTGATCATCCTAACCTACGTTGTTTTTATTATACAAACTTTATACTTTGCTTTGGTATTCTGGACGCAGGCACTTATACTGATACAGAAATCAAAATGTAAAAACTTCGGCTGTGTTTCACAAGCTGAAGCTGATTTTGGTTTGTGGGACTTGTTTCCCCCCCTTCTAACCTACTGGATTGAGAGCCTATTCAATGAAGGAGGGGAAAACACAGAGCACAATGAAAAGCAGAAGACGACAGCAGAGGCAAAGCAAGGACCATGCAACCTTCCTGTGAAATCAGTTCTTTCAACCTGCCCATCTCTACACTTTAAAAAACCCTGAGAGAGTGGCCTTTTGTGCAGGAAGAACAATAAAAAGGATGTGGAAATACATTCAGAATATATGAATAGATCAAGAACCCAACACAGCACTGAATGGGCATCAGAAACGTATTTGGGTAGGATAAAATGGGGAAAACACACCAAAACACTTAGGGTCAAACTTCTCTAATTATACATCATATAAAATGACATTTATGAGAGTATGTGAGATAGCTGTACTCCCAAATACCAAAGTTGCAAAGCAATACTTGCTCCTCCGCTAATGAGGAAAATGAAGGACTTCTTTTCCTTTTGCTCCCTCCACCCCCGCCCATGCATATCAAGCACGAACACCATACACGCACAGATCACTCTTCACAAGGCCAAAGCAATGCGATCAACACAAAGTCTCATTTTCAGAGAAATGCAGTTTGGTCCTGGGGCTCCTTACCAGTAATGGTATTGTAGTGGTAGGAGGCATGTGTAAAAGCCTGCAGAAGGTAAGCCTTATTCTTGAATCTGTAGTTGATTTTCTTTTCGAAATTTTCAAAACCCGATATAAGGTGATTCAGTGTTTTATCTGCATCTGGATGATCGAACATACATCTTGGTGGAATCTTCAAACAACCATATTCCAAGTCTTTCAATACAGAAGAGCGTGAACTGGCTACAGCAGCAGCACAGCTCACTGAAAGGTTCTTTTGTTGGCTGTTGAAATTCTCCCGAGGAGGGCACATGGCCTTTTCCCGATCAGTCCTTTTAATTACCGGGAGCACCTTCAGCCCCAGCGAACAGAGGAAAAGCTGCGCGGCCCTCTCCCCACAGCTGGTTAAATAGCAGCCCAGCAGGGCTTCCACACAGTCCGCTATGCTTTTGTCAGCAATGCACTGCTCAGTGTGCAAGTCGTAAGAAATGGACTGCTTTCCTGTGTCAACACCACAGTTTTCTTCTGATGGATTCCAGAAGCCCACCACAAAGTCATCCTCTTCAACAGCTTTGCTAGGATCCAGATAACACATTGCATCCCAAGAGCTGTAGTCGAAATCCTCAAAATCTGATGAAAATGGCATACTACCTAAGGAGGATTTTTTGGGCATTTTCCATTCATATGCAGAATCAGTGGTTGAAAAAGGAGAAAGAGAAATTTTCTTTACAAAAGCTCCTGACCCCATTAACATGTTATCTATAAATTTGATATGTTCCTGATCATACTCCAGGAGATCATCTTCATAGTCGGCCTCCTCCTTTGGAGCCCTCCACATCAGGCTCTCTTCCTCCTCTTCCTCCTCCTCATAGTCCTCGTCCAGTTTGCCATTAGCCAACATGCAGTCTTTTGTCTGAAACAGGGGGAATGGGAAGGAGGGGAGACATAGCTGCTGTTTTTAAAAGGGTTTGAAACTCAATAAAAGCAAGGGTTATGGATAATTTCAAATGACAACCACAAATACTAAAAGGCAACTTTAAAATCATAGCCATTTGTTTTCAATTAACATAAAATAAGTTATTTAATCATATAAACAAAGTAAAACATGTTCTTTGAATGTTCGTTTTCTAAGTTAAAAAAATGACCTTTACTCAGTATGAAGCTTTAAGGATTTTGAACATGGATATAAAGTTAAAATTAATGTCCACAATGCAAAACTTCAACTCTTCAGAAGTCTAACTCCAGCAGGACACATAATGAAAGCACTCAAATGCTGATCACAGAGATCTTCAATTTCGCTGATGTTTTTAAAATGTGGCAACTTGATTTTTAAAAAGATTGTCAAATTAATAAAATGAAACCCCAAATGTAGAAAAAGCATTATCTTTGCAATTAAGAATATGAAGAGATAAAACTTGTAACAAAAAATGCACAATAAGGTTTTATAATACAGTTTTTGTCGCTATTTCTACTTCAAATAAAGGTACAGTGATTCGTACAATGTAAAACTAAATCTCTTGGCTTGAAAAATAAAAGTGATCACTGAACTAAGCTATGAATTTGAGGAATTATGTTTTTCCCCTCCATTCTGAGCTACAGTAATCAGGGGAACAGATTATAGCATAACTGACAAAAATAGAACAAAATTTAGACTAACATGAAACACAACAATCCAATTTCTGTCAAAAGACCTTTTCTAATTCCAATTTCTTTGGCAAAAGCTTATTTGTGAGTGACAGTCTTAATAATGGGTTAGAATTCAGCAATGATGTAACTTTTTTGCAATGCTAGGAAGATGCCAAATTTCTGTTATGCAATTAAAACAAAAAACAAAAACTTTATTTGGGGGGGAAAGGCAGGAGGGCATACTTCAATTTTGAGTGTAACAACTTTCCAGAGTATTCTGACAAAAGTTTTTCAAACTGTCAAGCAGTTTTTAAATACTGCGAACATTTAATTTAAACCCAAACTCAGATAAAAACACTGTTTGAAAAGAAATAATAGCAGTAAGCCAAGCCATATAACTATGTATCTTTCATTTTAAAAAAATGTTTTAAATATACCTTTTCAAGAATAAGAAAGAACACCAAAAGAAACTCGAGTGGCAGGACCACTGGTTCTCCAGTGGTTCCAGACAGGAGCCATTTCCTATTAAAAACCCTACCCTTTTCCAAGGCAATAGGAGATGATTTTGATTATTGTTTGGCCCTTAAGACAAAAAAGGCCAAATTACAATTTTAAAAAAATCAGACTTAGTAATTAAAAAAAAAACCAATCTTTATATATCTTCAGTAAGGTGCTACCATACTAAAATTGGCAGAGCACAAAAACACAAGGGACTGGCTTTTACCACAAATTAACCGCATGATCCTGAGTAAAGTCCTTTAATGCCTATGGGTTTCAGATTCTTCACCTGCAAAATAGTAGAGTTCTATCTCATAAAATGTTTTCCAAGAGCATTTCGCCTTTTAAGAAAAAATACCAGCATGAAACCCTTTCTTCTGACAGTTTAAGTCAACTTTCTGAGTTAATTACTGTACTCTCTTCTAAGAGGCATTTGTATGTAAAAGTTTCACTTAAATCTACTTGCTGAGGGGCAGGTGAGGAGTACTGGAATGGAACAAGCCAAAAACCCAAAAACACATGCTCTTGCCAATATAATATAAGGACCTATTGCAATAAAAATAAATTATTAAACAAAACTCTAAATAGTATTTTTAATGCATTTCAAAAACCAAAGTGCCAAGTCATCAGAAACATTAAGAAAAATAAATTGAACTTTGTGTTATCTTAAAAAAAAAGGTCAAAATTACATGCCAATGTCACCTTTATGCTGCAAGTTTTTAAAAAGAGCCAAATATATTATAAAACAGTATTTACAAAGAAGGATGCCTATTATTGGAATGTTTTTCATACAAATGCAACATTTCTTTCTAAACCTCAAAATCTACACAATTTCCTCTAAGGTTCTACATATTTCTAAATAACAAATCTAATTTTTCTAACCTAACTTGCATTAAAATATTCTCTTAGCTTTTCCAGGTAAGTTCCATTTCTGTAAAAAGTCAAATACTACATGAGTTAAAAATATAACAACAGGCAAAAATCAGAATACAGTCACAGAGCACGCTACATGAAGAAAATGTATATTTAGAAAATATAACCTGTGAAAGAAATGATACTATCATTGCTGGCCTGAAGTAAAAATGAAGTAACAAGGAGCCAATTTATCTGTGATGCAAAACAAATCTCCGGGAAATGAAACTGCCTTAAGGATTGCCTTTAACTTTGGAAGAGGCTGGAGAGTTTTCCCAGCCAGCGACCACTGCACTGACTGCTTCTACAGCTCCGAGGCCCTCCGAGGTGCCCTCTGGTGGCCTTCAAGACAAGACAAAACGACGCAGATGTTGCTAACATTTGGAGTCGTCGTAAGTCACTGGCGAGATTTAAATTATCTACAGAAAACTACAACCTTTATGTACAATGATTTTATTTACATTTACAGGAAGAGAAATAAGCCTAACTGGGAAAACCCTGAGCTGCAAAAGCAGGATTTTATTGAAATTATTTCACAGATAGACTGGAGATCGTAAGTCACTGAAAAGTCATTTCACTGAACAGAGCTAAGGATCTAGGATAAACTATAATACATAACAGCAAAGTGAAACGATAAGTAAGGAGCTTTACTTTTTTAAAATAAAAAAAAAATCACATACTCTTCTGCCTTTGGAAAAGGAAGATAATAAAAACAGAAATTATCCTCCATCAAAATTATACCATACTTCTGAACTCAAGGAAAAGTCTACACAAAGGAATTAATTCAATATATCAAATATCTAAACACACCAGGGAAAGGAAACAAAAAACGAACAGAACAAAATGCTCTGGCTCACCAAAAAATAAATCCCTCCAGTTACCAAAAACTTACCATTTCATCTTTTTCCCATTTATCTGTGTTACTTTTGTCTTGATTTACTATATAACCAGGAGGAAGCCAATTCACAGGGGGATCAAATATTGACACCACCATGCGGCTGGGTAGTCCCTTTTTTTTTCCAAGACGATACAGATTACAGTTGCTGACCTTTAGCAGAAAATATTTATAAGACACTTATCCATAAATGATCACTGCTGGAATTCATACAAGGCATAATAACAAACGCTTAGCTAAATGGTTCCACATTAACTAGTCGCCAATTATAAGGGCCATACAGTTTTCCTACCCATTCATGACAGAAAAAGAATGTTAAATTCCCGAGTATTTTATATCTTTTAGTATAAATATTTCTGAACATGAAACACAGAGCACAAAAAAAACTAATGTATATAAATATACAAATTCCTTGTAAGTCAGAAGAAACAGTTCAGACAATTTCAGTTTGAAAACACAACCTGCTAATACAAAATGCAAATTGCTAACTGGAATTATCAGAGTAGAAAAAAATCCATATAAAAATTAAAGCTGTCACAATATTTTCAATGAAATAGGGGAGAAATGCCATCAACTCTAGCTACAAAATGAAAATTGGCACTGAACAGAACTAAAACAATTTTATACTGCTAGAATCTAAGCCACAAATGTGATTTCAATTGTAATGTTCTCTCAAATATTCTTTCTGTTTTGGGGGCATTTCGAGACATTTTTGTTCAACTATTTTAAAATGAAGCAAAAGGTTTTTGTTTATTCACATCAATAAAACAGCTTTATTGTCTACCGTCTGCTCTATTTGTATTTCCTAATGCCTCTATCTCCTTTCTAATTTGCACAAATCATTGAATTTCTCTCTAGTTTTAACTTGGAAACTAGGGCTAGAACTGTCAATCTCATTTTCCTTTTCTAAAAACTGAGTTGCTTATTATTTAAGTACTTCATGAACCCTTTTCCATGTAACTCAACTACTATTTAACAAGCACCTACCATGTAAGAGGCACTTGTTCAGGCAACCCCGAGGGAACCAAGTCAGCAAGACAGAGGAGCAGTCCCTGCAAACGGCACGGGCTGGCAGGGAAAGGGACTCCATATAGGACAATCTGTGCATGAGGTACTCTCCCCTCCTGCCTGAAACCTACAGGCTGAAATAAACGCTAGTTTCCCTTTTCCACACTATGAGAACACTGCATCACAAAAACCAAGAGGAGGATAAAGTACAACGGGGACTTGAAGAGGAGCGAAATCATATTCAAAGTGGACAGAAACGGTCGGCAGGATAAAGAAGGAAGACAGAACTAAGTAAGGCCTCCGAGATGGGGCAAAATTCAGGACAGGCCAAGTTCAACAGGTGGGCATGGGGGCAAGCACGCTGAGAGAACGAATGACAGAGCAAAAGCCCAGGGGCCTGGGGCGTTGTGTGTGGAGTCTGCACAACGAGCGGACAGGGGGCTTCAGCCTGCCTAGGCTCCAAGGCAACCTGAAAGGGCCTGAATGCCAGGCTAAGGGAGTGATCACCCTGCAGGAAATAAGGAGTCAAAGGTTTCTGAGCAGACACATGGATGAATTTTTGCAATATAAAATAATCTCTTTCTTATCTAATACAGTATACTATTTCTTACTTCATACTCATTCTCGGCCTCTGATATTTCCTCCCTGCAACCACCCCTTAGAAATCTCATCCATTCTCAGAGCTTCAGTTATCACTCTTAGGGAGACTGCTCTCCAAAACTATATTTGAAGCCTACATTTCAATTATCTGAGCATTTCACTGACCATTTCTACCCATATTCCATGAGGTCTAAAACCCCAACCCTAACCCCGACTGCCCACATTTCTGCCCACCCCCTCCCTACCACCACCACTGCCCTGTCCCGACTGCCCTGTTCATATGGTTGTTAGGACGACATCTCCAGTCTGCCTCAAGGTCATGCAGGGAGGGGGCAGAAGAGAGTGGCCAGGGGTATGGCCTTCAGCCTCCGACACACAGACAAGCTAGATGAACTCACAGGAGCTGAGGAGACTCTCTAGGCGACTTTCCTCATCTCCAGAATGGGGACGTGTTAGCTGCCTCTCAGAAGCTGAGAAGATTAAGTAACATTTGGAAAATGCTTGGCGCAGTGCCTGGTGCAACAGGGTACTGTCTGAAGCAGCTGGTGTAATGTACAGGGCAAGGTCTCCAAAACTAGACTGTCTGGATTCGATCCCAGCTCTGCCACTTACTTGCCATGTGACCTTATGTAAGCTAACTTAAGTTCTCCTGCCTCACTGTCCTCACCTATGACACAGGGATAATAAAATTACAGTAAGAATTAAATTAGGTAACACACATAAAGTGACTACAGTAGTATCTGGCAGAGTAAGCAACTATTACTACTTCTTAAATTATCACTGACCTCAGCCCCTTCCTTACCACTACATCCCCAGTTCTATCTCATTTTCTGTTTCTGCTGTTGGTTTGGTTTTGCTTTTCAACCCACACTACATTCTGCTATCAGATTAATCACTTTAAACTACCACTTTATTAATATTAATAGCCCCTTGCTCAAAATTCCTTCAACTGTGCCTATGACATTCAAAACACGTGCAAACTCCTGGCCTAGTAGCCAAGGCCTTCCACGATACAGCTTCACCCCACCTGCTTTTCAAGCCTTTCCTCAGGTATCTCCACACTTCCGACTGCTGCCATAGCTCATTCACCGAGCACTGACATGCGCTATAAACTCACCTCCTCCATTAATGCCTTTCCTGATTCACAAGGGACGCTCCTTCCTTCTGAGTGTAGAAGGTATTAGCAGTGTTGTAAGTTATTTGTCAAGGAGGCTCACATTGTCTTGTGACATCTCTTTTTTTAAATCATCATTTAAATATTTTACCTGCATTGATTCTCTTCCCCGAGTCTCAATTCTACACTAAGTTGGAGAGCATGGTCTCCCTTGGGCTGTCGAGTGATTATCACTCAGAACTCTAGTATCATCTCTTCACGCTGGAAGGGACTGAGCTGTGTGGAGTCTGTTACTCCTTCCCTTTCCTGACTCTCCAAAACCTTGAAGAGTAGATCCTTCACGAGAGCCCTGTGTCTTACTCATATCTGCACACTTTGAAACCCAAAACAGCACCCTCTCAAATAAATGTTTAACTCGTCTACAGCACAAGTTCCTTGAATGAGTATGCTGCATATTTCTTTATATCCCCTTAGGATCTAGAGGTGCACGCCCCTGCCCAAATAGTTTTATTTGAACTGAATTTCTATCCATAAATAGGGAACACACTGATCGGCTAAGCCCCAAAACCTGAGTGTGTCGTCAGAGTAAAGTAGATCCACATCAACTACCAGGCGGTTCTACCACAGGCTTCAGCTCGGCCCTGGGGGAATAATGGGACAGCTGTGCTTGGACACTGCAGCGATCTCTGCAAGTAATTCTTCCCATACTCTGAAATTATCCAATACTTCAAACCACTTTCAGGCACACTCAATAATTAACTGCTCAAAATAAAAGAATCCCACCTTACCTTTTTGCTTCTCATATAGGAAAGGCGGCCCTCATGAGCATCAGGGTAAGTGCAAAATAGATACGTGGTGATGGCATGCTTTAAAAAGGAGTCGCCAAGCATTTCAAGCCGCTCCAGATTAAATCCATCACTTGCATTTGACAGAGTCAAAGCCTGAAGAATAAGTCCAGGATTGGGGCCAAGAGTCCTCGAGGAGTACCCAATAGAAGGGCTCTGTTCAGAGTCCATCCTGTCCTTGAGCACTTTAACAGCATCTGCCGTACCGGGCATTACGACTGCCATGGGACTTCCATCTGAGGTAGATTTGTTAGCATTTCCATCAAGGTATTTATTACTCAGGAGAGTACATTCATCGCTGGGCTTGGGCTGGTTCTCATAATTGTATAAATTCTGAATGGGATATGAGGTAGTTGGTTGTACAGGTATTTCCTGCTTGTAGTAATTCAGCTGATTTCCTTGGCATAAGTCTCTGTTAGCTAAATCATAACTGCCATTGGCAAGATTTTTATTGTAAGAAAGACCATTAATTGCTGTAAGATCTGTTGAAACTTCAATTTGGAGCTTACCACGTGACTCATTGACTAACATTCTGCAGTTCACAGACATTTGGTCATGATTTTCTAGAGAGGAGGTTCTATTAGCACCTTGATGTGCAGCATTTTCAGGGACTACAATTGTGCTGTGCTTACAGTAATTATCATTTTCAGCTGAAGAGGAGTTAGAAATTGAGATGAAAGATTTGCTGTCGATAGATTTTTTCCACCCGAAGTCTAAGTTAGGGTATCTGCAAAGACATTTTCATAACTTTTTGTCAGATCCTTCAAAAGGGCTAGGCTCAGAGCTATAGCAATTTGAATTTTAAAAATCCCTATAGATATACTCCTAGTATAGAAGAGAAACAAGTTTTGAAGCCAGAAATTACCATTATTTGGAATTCTGTACAATGTAAGTTATAAAGTGGGACACAGTTTACTCTGCTGCCTTAATCCCTTGCCCTAGAGGATAGGCAGTTAAGAAGATCATGAAGCCTGGAAACAGACTGCAGGACCTGGAGCCAAAGGCTTTATGGGTTGGAATCCTAGGCATTCTGATTAACCAGCTGAGTAACTTTGGGCAACTTACATAACCTCTCTGTGCCTCAGTTTTTGCACTTAAAAATGGGGCTAACAATCCCTACCTCACAGGATTGTCCTAATGATTAAATGAGTTAATACAGAGTACAGCATTTAAACTAGTGTTTGACACTACAGTAAGTACTCAATAAATATTGTAGTTATTACTATTATATTTTAAAGTTCCTTCAATGCCTAGAACCATCTTGGTATTGCCAACTGGATAACCAAAATCAATAATTTCTTTAGAATGCAGAGACTTTACTAATGGGAAGAAGTTAATGAAGACAAAGAACATGCTGAGGCTACTATTTTCTAATATATATTTGGTGTTTTAGAAAGAGAAAGCAGTCTTAAAATGCGGCACAGTAACAAAGAATTATTTTCATTCTCTTTTCCATTGTTACCACTGAAGTACAAATGATTATTTCTGGCTTTAAGAGCTCATCTCCTCAGAATGGACAAGACCATAGGACTCAATAACCCAACATACAGATTTTCACTTAGGAAATACCTAATGTATTTATTTCATGTATTAGACATCCATGTTTTCTTTTCACTCTTTAAAGATTTCATACAAAATTAAATTTTTAGCATAATTCTATTCTTCTGCAAACCTTCGTTTTTTTCTGGTGATTGCGGAGGCATACCTGAAATCCGCTGGAAGTGATCTGACTCCCACACCAGCATCGCTGGCCGTCTGGGCTCTTAGCTCCTCTGCAGTCAAAAGGCAGTGAAGGCGATAAAGGATGCTGGGGAGACAAACTGCTTTTCTCCACAGCGATGCTGGAATCGGGTGTATAGCACAGAGTTCTGGAACTAGTATCTTTGAGTAAGGAAAAAAGTTATAAATATAAAGCACACATAGCTTATTCACTGAGCACTAACATGCTCTGCCATTTGTCCATTCACAAAAGAACAAAGAAAGAAAATTAAAGACCAATTTCATTAATGAATAAAGAAAATCATAAATGCTAGTAAAACCTAATTTTTAAAAACATTTGTAAAAATAATCCTCTAAGGCCAAATGGGATTTATCCTAGGATTTGAGAGGATGATTTCATGATATAATTATATCAATGGACCAGGTAAAAGACTAAAACTCTCAATATTTACCAAAAAGAACACTGAAATAAAATTCAAACATAATATTGATTGAAACAAAACAAAATCTAAGGACTGGATAACTTCCGAAAAGATTCACAAATCACTCAGTTAACTTGATAATACAAAATTCAAACAAATTATTAAGTTATGATAGTAACAATTAATTCATTACCTGTTTATTCTGCAGACTTTCCCATTTGGCTTTCCTCTTCTCAGCACTGCTTAGAGGAAGAGCTTTCCCCTTCTGATTCAAATGTCGAGGTGTCAAAAGATTAAGTCTATAAAAATTCCAAAACAATTTTACCAAACAGATAAAAATCAGCACACTCCCACAGTGTTTCTCCAACTTCAGTGTGCCTAAAAATCACCTGAAGAGCCCATTTAAAGTGCAGACTCCTGGGCCATCCCCTGGGCAAGTCAGTGTGCAAAGGGTCCCCTGATTTCAGATAGTCTATAGGTGGGCAAGGTGGACAGTGACCTCTGCATGTGCCTACTAACGTCCAAAAAGAATGCCTCAAGTGCAATCTAAATGTCATTTCTGAAGCTCCTTACCTTGAAGATGTGTGGTCCACATCCAGCAGTGGCTGGTTGAGATTGGTCAGGTCAAGGTTATACTTTGTTTTATAATATTCTGCAAAAGTTTCATACTCAGGGGAAGGAAATTTACTGAGTGGGGTAAGATCAGTGTACACATCAGCTACATAAAATCGATGAGGTTGATCAAAATTGCGGTATCTAAAAAAGAAAAATGATCACTTGCTTTTTGGTTTAAATCAACTATTATTAAAACCATTTTTTAATTTGGAAAATTATGATTAAGAATTCAAAACATTGGAAATAAATAATACTAACAAAAACTTTAATTCCAAAAAATATATTTCAACTGTATTTGAGACAGTAAGAACAATATTTATCAAGTAAAAACTGACTATCCTCCCCTACTTTATTGTTCTTTTTCTAATTATACTTTGATAATACATGAAGCTAAGTGGCACCTTTAAATATCTATTTCATCAATATAAACAGTATAGAAAATTTATAATACCCAAATAACTGAATAAATATTTTGTGCATTACTAATGCTAAACATAAAAGATACTTGCCACATAAAGTATATTACTGCATCATCTACTATGGTGACAGTCTTGACGATAACTTAAAGTATGGCTGTAAGGTGCCAACAAAAAAAAAAAAAAAAAAAAATCAAAGAAAGATTGAATTACTTCTTTGAAAAGTGCATGTAATTTTATTCCCCCAAAACTTCATTCCCTAAATTTTTATAAAATAAGGAAAAAAATCATTCTGACTTATTATTTTCATCAAGCTTAATATTATTCCTTATACAATTTTTAAAAATTAAACTATTATTATGACCAAATTCTTTAATAAGATCTGAGAGGAAAGCCTATCAATACTATTTAGATTAGCTGACCTTCACAAAGTAAAAATCCCTTTACCCGCAGTGTTCTAGGTTTTGCTTTTAAAGCAAGTAAACTGGAGAGAACAGTCCACCTCAGGATACTTAAATTTTCTAGTAGTAATAACAATGCTAAAGTCACAGCCCACTTACATTCCTAGGTTAATAGGTGCACCTTTTGAAATAAAGTATCACCACCATTTTCCTATCCATTTAAATGCCTACCTTGGAATGATAACTGCATCTTGGTAATCTTCTAATTTAAAAACAAAAGGTGTTTCTTTTGAATACTTTGTGCTGGGAATGCCTATGCGAGCTTCAGATTTCTCAATATCTTCCATGAATTTAAAGTCAATATCCAAAGTGCCGGAGTCATTAACTTAGGGGAAGAAAAGACTCTTTAGCTTGTTAAAACGTAATGCAGAAAACATTCTTACTTAAGCTACATATTTGTATATATGTCTAATTAAGAGTTGTCAAAGTAAGAGCTTTTTAAGTATATACAATAAGCTAATTGCCAAGCAAAACTTTAAGTTGTAGCTATTATAAATAAATGAACACTTTAAGGTCTGGGTCCTTCTTACCAACATTAAGAGGTAGAACACAGTATGCTGAATCAGCGTCTGTAGGTTTAAACTCTAGTGCAGGTTTTTCAAGCCGAAGAATATGAGAGAATATATACTGGTGAAGTCTTGTAATCAACTCAAGCATTTGTAGAGACAATGTGAAACCAGATTTCTTCAACTCAATGGATATGGTAACCTCTCCAGAACGTGTGTACACAGGAAAGTGTGGAATCTTAGCAAAAAGAAAAATACAGCACCGCCCAAAGTTAACAAGTATTTTAGATTCCATTAAAGTTAACTTCAGAAGGAATGATGCTTTCTACTAGGGGAACAGAAGAGGCACCTTAATCTTTAAATATGAAACACACTGAGGTAACAAAAGGCACTTACTACTAAATAATTTTCTTTTTTCCTTCTTTTTAAAACAAGATTATTTTTAATGTAAACAACCACTATGAAGTACCTACCTGAGGTATTGGTTTGGCTGTCAGTATTCCAAAGCATCTTGTGGTATCTTCAGGGGGATAGAGCTTCCGTCTTCTAAAGTTGAGTTCATCAGGTAAAGGAGTAGTTAAAACCATTCCTATCACATACAGGTAACAGGGCTGTTCAGGTTTGGGATAACTATCCCTCAAACACTCTGGAATCTAGAATTGGAAAAAAAAAAATAAGCATCATGTTCAAGTATAATAGGCTCTTTTCCAGATGTTTGCAAGAAAACTAATTCCTAGCTTTACTAAAAGCTTATGAGAAAAAGCTAAGAAAACATGCAGGACACGCGACCTCCTAATTACTTAACACTCCTGGGAAGGTCAGCGTATCTCAGGCCTGGGCTGCTGATAGTGGCCCAAGTTCGTGTACATTATAATGCACTGTTGACTACATAGCTAATATCAAAATTATATAAAACAATCAGACATTGTAGGGTCTTTTTTAGAAATACTATTCATTTGATCTACTTCTTTTGACAAGAAAACTCTTCTTTGGGCTGTTTAAGTACTTACTCTAGAGTATCAAAAAATAAAGGTAGGTAAAATTTTTAAAACCATTTATAATCCTATCACTCAAAGATAACCATTAACATTTTGATATACTGTATAATTAAATATATAAACACATACATTCATATTTTTCACTACAAATAGAATCTCACAACATTGGTGTGGGGGGGAGAGGGGGGAGGAGGAGGAGGGGGAGGGAGAAATGCTAAGACACAGTTATGATTAGTGGAATATCTGATAATGCAGAATGTACCTATTAATTAAACAGAATGTTAAGGCAGAACTATGCTTTTTGGAACAGTTATCATTGTGACATTTATCACATAAAACTAGTCCAATAGGAAAATTGGGTATGAGAGACACAAGCATTTAGGGAAAATGGGTAACATTCATGATTGTTAAAAAAACCAACATGATTTCGAATCTTGAAATGCTTAGCCGGGTACAAATATTTTTAAAGTAAAAACTTAGTAAAACTGCAAAACCAATCACACATGTAGGCTAAGATGAAAGTACAGTAGTCCCCCCCTTATCGGAGGTTTTGTTTTCGATGGTTTTAGTTACCTGAGGTCAATGGTGGTCCAAAAACAGGAGAGTACAGTACAAGAAGATATTTTGAGAGAGACCACATTGACATAATTTTTATTATAGTAGATTGTTATAATCGTTCTATTATAGTTTTTTTTTTTACGGTACCTAATTTATAAATTAAACTTTATCATAAGTATGTACGTACACCTAGGAAAAAACTTAGTATTAGGTTGATGCAAAAGTAATTGGGGTTTTGGACTGAATTTTAAATCATTATAACTAGGCTCGAACATATCTTTATTAATCAAAAATAGGAACCATTACAATCAACACATTTTTGCCAATGAGAAATAAGTTTGTTTATCCTGTAGCATCAAAACCCTGCTTTGGGATTCAACGAACTCTTGGAAAG
Source organism: Indri indri (assembly GCA_004363605.1). Taxonomy (NCBI): domain Eukaryota; kingdom Metazoa; phylum Chordata; class Mammalia; order Primates; family Indriidae; genus Indri; species Indri indri. The sequence continues at coordinate 25,567 of RJWJ010012350.1, forward strand.
CATTTTCTGCATCCTGCTGATTATGGAAGTGTTTTCCCTGCAAAAAGTTGTCAAGATGCTTGAAGAAGTGGTAAGTCGGTTGGTGAGAGGTCAGGTGAATGTGGCAGATAAGGCAAAACTTCGTAGCCCAATTTGTTCAATTTTTGAAGCGCTGGTTGTGTGACATGCAGAGTCAGGTGTCGTAGTGGAGAAGAACTGGGCCTTTTCTGTTGACCAGTGCCAGCTGTAGGCCCTGCAGTTTTCGGTGTATCTCATCAATTTGCTGAGCATACTTCTCAGATGGAATAGTTTCGCCAGGATTCAGAAAGCTGTAGTGGATCAGACCCGTAGCAGACCACCAAACAGTGACCACGAACTTGTTTTGGTGCAAGTTTGGCTTTGGGAAGGGCCTTGGAGCTTCTTCTCAGTCCAACCACTGAGCCGGTTATTGCCGGCTGTCGTATAAAATCCACTTTTTGTTGCCCATCACAATCCAATAGAGGAATGGCTCAATGTTGCATACAAGAAGAGAAGATGACACCTCAAAATGACGATTTTTTGATTTTCAGTCAGCTCACGAGGCACCTACTTATCAAGCTTTTTCACCTACCTTTCCAGTTTGCTTCAAATGCCAAAGAACCAGTTGACATTGAGTTCTTCGGCAACTTCTCATGTAGTTGTAAGATGATCAGCTTCAATGACTGTTCTCAACTTCCGATGGTCGGCCACTACGCTCCTCGTCTTCAAGATCCTTGGCAAAACTTATTATTATTTTTTTTTTTTTTGTAAAACTTCTTGAACCACCACTGCACTGTATGTTCCTAGCAGTTCCTGGGCCAAATGTGTTGTTGACATTCCAAGTTGCCTCCACTGCTTTACCAACCCATTTTGAACTCAAATAAGAAAATTGCTCGAATTTGCCTTTTGTCTAACATCATTTCCATAGTCTAAAATAAATATAAACAGCAAGTAAGAAGTCATTAGCAAAAAAAAGTGAGAAATGAGCATTAAAATGATGCATATCATAACCACATTTATTTAAGAAGGTATTCCAATATCAAACGGCAAATGTCAACAATGTTAAAACCACAATTACTTTTGTACCAACCTAATATGTATAGCAAGTTGTCACTTAACGTAGTCAATAGGTTCTGGAAACTGTGACTTTAAGCAAAGTGACTAGAATGAAACCAATTTTACCATAGGCTAATTGATATAAACAAGAGTAAAGTTCCTATGGCATATTTCTGGTCACAAAAACATTACCAAACTTCTAAATAAAGTCCAAAACATTCCTAATATTAAACATTGAAATAAACATGAGCTATATATGCAATTAAGGTTAATAAAAATGAGATAATTATTTACCTATTTATTCTAGTTCAGGGTGGTGGGTGACCAGCACCTACCCCGGCAGCTTGGGGAACAAGGCGGGCACCAGCCCTGGACAGGACACCGTTCTATAACGAGGCACTCTTATATCCCTACCCATGCTCATTCACACAGTGTAGACAATGCAGACACACCAGTGAACCTAATGTGTACGGCTCTGGGATGCAGGAGAAAACTGGAGGGCCCAGAGAAAACCCATGCAGACATGGGGAGAACGTGTAAACTCCACCTAGACCATAGCTCCAGCTGAGAATCAATTTTTTTTTTCCTTATCGACATTATCATGAAATAACCTTAAGCTATTTGAGGACCTGTTGTCAGAGTCGGCACTATCTGTGGTTTCCTCTTGGGGGTCTTAGAACATATCCCCCAAGGATAAGGGGGGACTGCTATACACAGCAAAATTTTGCTTTGTTTGGGTTCTTATGGGATAAAAACAGTTACAAATATTTTAAAGGCCATCTTTTCACCTGCCAATTTTATCATACAAATCCTCTTTTGTCTTTGCCCCAAATCTTAAGTAAAGCAAGAATCATATCACTAAAATGAATGAAACAAAGAATGTCTCTTTAAGTGAAATAAACTCATTCTGGATAGAATCTGACAGATGGGCCCAAGAATCCTTTTGTGAAGAAAAACAAATGCAAAGTTTGAAGTGGAAGAGCACACAGTGTACATACAAAAGTAAAGGGAGTGAGCAGAGAGAAGTTGTGAATTGGAGAAATGAGCCAAGACTCAGAATGGGCCAAATAACAACGGTCTGGGAAGCCAACCAAGCAGAGGAATTTAAATTTGATGTAGCAGGAAATAAGTCAGAAAGGCTAGATTTTTATTCATTCTAACCAATACTAACTGCTTTTGGGTAGCACTGCCTTCGTTTTGTAGACCCTGGTCTTCCTGGAACACTGGTCTCCTCTTCATCATGTAAATCAAGCTCTTCTTCATATTTAACAGTCTCTTTCCCAACTGGCATCAAATGGTCATCCAGTTCACCTAAGAAATTTAAAAAGAATTAACATAATCTAGATTTTGCCTCTCTAGGGAAGAAGAATAAATGTTATATAGTCTCAAAGTATCTCCCCGTGTAATATTTACTAATTATAAAAGGGGTAAAAGGTAACTTTACAGTAGAGAAGACTGGCAGACCTTACTCAAGCGATCTAAGTTACCACCAGTAAGGGCACAAATCAACATGGTGGGCCGCCCAGTAAGACAAGATGAGAAAATACAGATAGCTTCAGTGATGTGCTGGCCAAAGATGTATAACCTGAGTCTAATCATGAGAAAATATCAGATAAACCCAAATTAGTAAAGAATCTAGTAGAGCACTATGTTAGGAAGCAACTGGAAAAGGAAAACTAAAGCATCTTTGCCTTTAATAATGTTAAAGTAATCAGACATAATGTTTCAGGCAAAGTGTTTTTTCGCATTCATGTATTCAGTATAAGCAGGACTGCAAATTTTGTTCTAAGGTTCAAAAATAACGTCTAAACAGGACATCAGTACATACCACTTTTAAATTAAAAGGACATGGAAAACGGGTCTTCCCATTTAAAAAAGGATTGATTTTTACATTAGTATAGACTAATTTGAGAGGCTGATACATTAAAGCACAAATGCTCATGCATGATTCAATAGTTATGAGAACGCTTATTTAAAAGGAATCAGTAAAGAGGACAAATAAATGACAGCTGTTCGCAGTTAAGCTGTGGGGGGAAAAAAAGAGATCCCCAACGTTGTAGGATCTTTAAGTTACATAACACTTAAATTTATATTCACCAAAGAACAACAAGTTCACAGCTCTACAAAAATCTTCGGAGTCCTCAATATGCTTTTTTTAAGGGTGTTTGTAATTTATTTTCATTTGTATACGCTTTTCAAACCTCCTTACCAATTTTGTGCAGTTTTTCACAGCAAATGAGAGCTACAGCTCTTTCAGCCAATCGCATACAGCTCATTGGTGGACCCTGAAAATAACAAAAAACTTTCCATTATATACCCATGTAGCTATATTATCACCAGCACAGAAAACATCTATGAAACCTCTGCCAACATCTTTAAAGTTCATTATTTTAAAAAATGCCAGCAAGTTTTTTAAAATCCTAATCTCCATTTTGAAATAGCCATCATTAAAAATCATGCCCAATAAAAACTCATAACTAAGATTTTACAATTTTGATAAATTTAAATTTCAGTAAGATTTTAAATATCTTGTTTTCACTAATCTACAAATACATAGCAAAAAAACAAAATGACAGGATATAACTATAACATAGATTAATAGCACTGGGCAGCTTTTTATGTGCAATAGAAATGAGTTATCTTGAAATATCTGGAAATCAACATTGTTGGGACCAAGAATAGTAGTTACAAAAGGCAGATTTTGGAGTCACCAACAAAGTAACTAGAGCAGCCCGACTATACTTAATAAATTTTGTGTCACTGTAAGTATCTAAGCCACAACTGCATGATTCTTTCAGAAATGTATACATTTCACAACCAGTTACAGATTCCTTAAAAAAAAAAGTACGCATTAATAAGACCTTGGAGGAAACTTCACAGGTTATCTAGTCCAATTCTAAGAGTTTGTAAATTAGACAGTCTATTAAAAATCTGAACACGTAGATGACTACAAAAGAGATTTATAAATCTACTTTTTAAAGTAAATTTTAAAATCAAATTTACCTATAATTCTCATGTTTTAGAGAAGCTGAAAAAAATCCATTAAGAATGTATTTTAAAAGACAACAATCATGTCTTTTTCTAAACTTACAACAATGGAGGCTCGAAGAGGTGAGTTAATTGGCAGATAAAGAGTTGAATAAAATGTACCATCAGGCAACTCCCGGGTCCTACATTTAGGAGCTAGATGAGTAAATGGATCGCTTGGTAATCTAGCACAGTATCTGTGAAGAAAAAGAAATTCTGAGGCTGAATCTATAACTGAGGAAAGACATGGAAAAATGTGTGTTGATATTCACAACCTAAAGTTTGATTTCTTATGTCTCTCTTCCCCTCTACTGGATTGGTATTTACAGGTGGAATCTGAACATCACGGCTTCAAACTTTCAATAAGATAGAACAGTGCTGTCTAATAGAACTTCTGCAAAGATGTTCTGTATCTGTGATGTCCAACAGGGCAGCAATTACTAAGCACCTGAGGTCACAAGTGCAACTAGGAAACTACGTTTTATTTTATTTTAAATTGGATTTTGAATTTAAATAGCCAACGTGTCTAGTGTTACTATAATAAACAATTCAAAAAGTATTGTTCTGAATCCATTAAGGGAACATACTGCCAGTGTTTGTTCCTTAATCATCTTACATTTGCCAGCAACTATTTGGGCATGTGTAAAGAAGACATCAGGAGAAGGCAGAAGGACGTCCAGTATTGACACAAGGAAGGCATCAGAACAAGAAGATCACTGAGCAACAGCACCAGGAGGGAGTGGGTGCAGGGAAGGAAGTGAGCCCAGGAAAGCCGAGCCCACCAAGTAAGGAGGATGCCGGGACAGGACCCAAGTGAGGAGGGCAAGGGAATGGGCAGCAGCCCTGCCAGGTTAGGGCCTGTGCAATTAGGGCACCCAAGCATGGTGGCAGCCCTGCAGAGTAGGAAGATTGGCTACATACAGAAGACTGAACATATAAGTAATTATTTTGAGGACAACGGGAGCCAGACTTCTCACTATTAGAGAAGGGAGGTACAAAGATAGAAAAGAGGAAATCTAGAATGAATCCTCTAGTGTCACACAGAAAATGGAAGTATCACCAGACAGGTAGTCAGACGTAGAAATAAAGATGTAAATGTGTACGTGAATATATATAAATAAATATAAATATACAACATAAATAAACTTTCTAGCTCTGTCCACTAAAAAGTCTGGCAGTAGCGATACCCCAGTGGCAATAAATATACCTAGTGTCTAGAGCTTGGTTTCTGACCATAACTCATTCTCCACTAAAAGGAACCAGACCCTCTTGGACAAAAAGCTAATATCAAGGTTGGGGCAGAGAAGGTATTGAGTCTAGAATGTCTTGTGCCATAAAGCAAGAAAGTGGTCAAAGAATGATGACGACATGTGAAAAAGACGCAGAAGCAAGGGATTCCCGCTGGCCAAATATGAGACAATTTTAACGTCGAAATAAATAATAAATGATAGTAATAGATTATAATCCAACAGGAGTCCATGAATTCACCCTGAGATAAAAAATAAAATACATAGAGATATGATAGAATGCCAACTAAGAAATATGGAAAGAATAATGGAATTAGAAAATCACTATGTAGTAGCCATCACAGTAATAATCAATTCGGGCAAGAAATATCAACGAATACTTAAAGTAATGAGTCGAACTAAGGAAGAGGAATAAATATTATATAGTCTCGATATATCTCCCCATGAAATATTTACTAATTATAAAAGGGGTAAAAGGTTAACTTTGTAGTAGAGAAGACTGGCAAGACCTTACACAAGTGATCTGAGTTACCACCAGTAAGGGCATAAATCAACATGGTGGGCTGCCCCATAAGACAGGATGAGAAGACCACCACATTGCTTCAGTGATGTGCTAGCCAAAAATGTATAACCTGGGTCTAATGAAGAGAAAATATCAGATAAACGCAAATTGAGAGTCAGACTACAAAACGACTGGTTTGTCATCTTCCAAAGTTTCAAGGTCATCCAAGTCAAGGAAGACTGAAGAATGACTCCAAACTGAAGGAGATTAGGGAGATGTGACAACAGGACATAACTGCTACTCATGATCCTGGAGTGGATCCTTTGCCTACAAAGAACATTCTTATGAAACTTAAAACAGGTCTCTCTGGGTGAAGGGCACATGGGAGTTCTTTGTAGCATTCTTCCAACATTTTAAAGTTTGAAATTGTTTCAAAATAAAAGGTTAAAAAGAAAATCTTTTATACCTGCTCATTTATTTTGCCTCTGAATGATAATTATCCTGATATATAATCTAGGTATGTATCTGCTTTTCTTAGCTCTTAGAAATGTTTTCATCAGCTCAGGGACAAAGTAAATTAGAATATACTCAAAAATACAAATTAGTTTATCATAATCTTATTTTATTGCTAGGGGAAAATTGAATATTCCCCACCATTTATGAAACAAAACAACAAATTTCAGGATTCAGAAAAAAATCAGGATTATAAAATTAAATTTAACCTAATTAAAATAAGCATGCCTTCATTATGCCAGCCCTGTCAATGAGTATTAAACATTTATTACTGTACAATGTCTTTTGCCATTTGACAAAAAGAATAAATGAAAAAAAGCAACTTTTCTTTCTTTCATCAAAATATCACAAACCTTTAATGAAAAAAATCAGTGATTGTAAAATGTAAACAACACTTACAAGATTTAGACTTAAATCTTGCAATGCTCACAGGTTTTCCAGGCAAATGATCTGATGTCATACCTATTGATGTGTCCAATGGCCGTGTTGATTGTGACTCGTGGACCACCATCATCAGGCCTCAATACATACGGTGGAAAAACATCATCATCATCCACAACAGGATCAATGTCAGTCTCTCCAGTATCAACTGACTTAGAACATTTGTTTCTCAAGATCTGAACATTTTAAAAACAGAACTTACGATGAGAAAAAATGTCTTCCTTGCCATACATTAGCTGTCTTCCTCTGCACCTATAGAAAAAGCTCTCTTGACATGAAATCTCTCTCTCCTAAACATACTTCAATATTCCAGAGTCACTTACTGCAGAAAACTTCTCCCAGTGATCCCTCCCAGTCCCAGTCATGTGGAGCCACTCACCATACGGTACATGATCTACACTGTATCGTATCCACACACACGTGACGGTCAGTCTTTCATGAGTCCAACTACTAGGTCAACTACTACCACAACTGAAGCAATCAACAGTCACTATTGCTGTCTACATTTATGGTACACTTTCCCAGTTATCCTTCCCCAATAATCCATATGACCATTTTCACTGCTATTTTACTGTGACCTTTCAAACTCTGGAAAACACTGCTGGGTCTTTGTAATCATTCTCAATTTCCTTATAATGTGTAGCCCTTTTGAAACTATTCTCTGTCGACGAAACTTTTTCTCTATTTCTATGCACACAAAGAATAACACAGATGCCGTATTAATTTCTTGACCTTACCTTTTCAATAGCTTTGTAGGTTGTAAGGTCTTCTTCAAAACTTTTTATTTTGTCTGTATCTGCTAACATTATATAATTTGAGATTGGTGCCCTAGCTCTTCCTTTAGATTGAACATAGGATCGATACTCTGTGGGCAAATCAAAACGAACCACCAAGTTGCATTTTGGGATATCAACACCCTCTTCTACAATACTTGTTGCAATAAGCAGGTTGGTCTCATGCGCTCGAAATTTCCTAAGTACCTGGAAAAAATCCACCAAGAAAAGCAATTCTAAGAAAATTTCCAAAGAAAACAATATAGTAAAAATAAATGACAAATGTCATTTCTGACACCTGCTCTTTCTGTGCTAAATCTTTAAGGCCAGGCTAAAAAAGATGACACTAGCACAGAAAACTCAAAATACCTGAACAAAGAAACTCTGATTCAATGACAATAGTTTTCAACTGAACATGACTTAAAAATCAAAGTGGCTTTCTACTTTACGGAAGTACTCAATGTCACAAATCACAGAAAACCTTCAGGTTGAAGGGGCTGGCTTCTTTAATGATCACAAGTGAATCTAAGTGACCAAATGAGTCCATTTCTGGAGTTCGGTTCATACTCTTACCCTCCATAACAGCATCTTAAGTCTGTGAGACTATGTAAACATCCCTCCAAAGATGTCAAAACTCTATCACTAAAACTGACTTGGAATTAAGAATTATAAGCGAGACATTACTATTTTCTGGCATCTTGGGACATTTTCAATTTAATCAGTCAGAATTGATTAAAACATAAAGTGAAAAAACTTCTTCCACATGAGATTTAAAATCATGTCACTCCCCAATCCAAGATAAATTAAATGATAACATAAGCTGGTTTTCAGATAGTTAGATCCGTCAGACAGGCTCCTAGACTCCCCAAACCTGCAATATTATCGAAAAGCTATTATGTGGAAGGTGTCTTTAATAGGAATTCTTCTGCTAATTTTAAGTTAAATAATAAACTTTAAATAAAAGGTTTTTGTTTGCAAGTCAAAACATTGTTTTAGGTTTTAGCATTTTTAACAATGCTGTTTTCCATATTAAGACCTTAAAAAGCATGAAAAAATTTAAACAAAAATCTACAAAAAATACAGTGCTATTTTTTTTAAAGTATTCAACCAAGGTAGGACTTTAAACGAAAAAAGAAAAGGAAACACCTTCAAAGAAAAGATTTCAGTTTGTTGCTTCACTGTTGACTCCACTGTCATATGGAGTCAACAGAAGTTATGGCTGTACGTGCTTTATTTTTCTACGAAATGTAGTTGTGTGACATCAATCTGATAAAGGAAAATGAACTGGTTGATGACAACCAAGACACAAAACCGATCTGCCGGACAGCTATTCTAATTCTGAGCATATAAATCACTATGCAGCTACCTCAGAGGAGACAGCTTGTCTATACATGAACAAGTATTCTACATTACCAAAAAATGCTGGGGAGCTATGAAGAAAGGGAGTTCCTGTGGGCAGTTTGTCTGCATATGTTCTGAAAATTGTTATTGTACAATTATTGTGATTCAAGTTACCTCTTCCTGTTTTCTGAATTCTGCTTCCATCTGTTTGTTACGAGGCTGGTTCTTTCCAATGCCGTGTCCAGTTATAAAATTGCTGCTGATATAAGCCAGCTCTGGATCTTGTTTGCCAGCTTCCTTTATCAATCTAAGAAAATTATGCACATTTGGAAGTTAAGCATTTCTGAGAGAAAATAAACTTTTGTTTGTAAGGGCTCTTTTAAAATGGAAATACATGTAATTTTTGCCAACATACCTAACAAAGCAGTCTTGGGTTTTTTTTTCCCCCAACTAGCTTAAACAGAAATCACTCTCACTCTTTGTCACACAGATCTGTAAACCAAGTACTTATAATACCAAATACAAGGCTGGTTTACACTGACAAATGAAGTGGTCACATTACCTCCAGCTGCTGATTTGGCGATGATGCCTTAATAGAACTGTGGCCCTAGATGAGACCAAGTTAGTCAGAGAGAAACACGGGTCCTCATACACCTTGGCTTCGGGATCAGACTTTCAGTGAAAAAAGCTCCCTTCTCTAGATCACGCACAGCTTCAGTGGCAGGCCTGCTCTCTCCTCTGCTTACACAGAGCAAGGACTAGCAAGCCTGACACCAAAGGAAACCTCCTGCCCCGCTATACGTAACAAAAGGGTTCCAGCTGTATTTCTTTTCCTCTTACCCCACCACCCTGTATCGCTAGAATTAGAGCTCCTGGGAAAGAAATGCCTTGTCATCTCAATTCCCAACACCTTCTGATCCCCAGCCACTGACCAAAGTTCTGCATGGCAGAGTACTGGCACAGCAATGCCAAAGAGCTCCCCACACCATCCTATCATGAAAAAGAAGAGACTGCTGAGCTCCGTCCCTCTTCCTGCCTGCTTCTTGGTATTAACCCAGAGTGCTAGTAACCTAACGCTGGCCTTCTAGCTAAGAAATGGCAAAGAACTCCAGGATGAGATCACATTACATGGGTGCAGGAGGTTAACCGTTACTATTGCCATTACAGCTATTTTGGAAATACTCACATTCAAAAACTCAGCACACAGGATAAATGGTTCCACACCTGACATAAGTGATTCCATATGGTTCCTCTAAAGTCACACTACATAGAATAAATTCCTAACAGAAAATTGCATTTTTAAATCAAATCATTCTTTTTCTTAAAATACATGAAGCAGACTAATATCGAAGAGCTGGAAGAAACCTTGAAGAGTCATCTAGATATCTGCCATTCCCAGCCAGCAGAACGACTGCATGTCTAGGTTAGTTTGAACATCTATTCTACAGTTCAAGTACTTAAAATGTCTGGAATCAGAAACTCCCTCATTATGTTCCAAGGTTTATTTAACTATCATAATACACTTGTGAGGGCAACGACAGAAAGCAGTGTTACATGCAAACAAATAGCATGCCCCAAAGTCTAAATTATGAAATAAATTACCTTAGAAATATTTACTTCCAAATTTTAGTTTATATAAATAAGCATCAATTTGCATGTAATAGAGATAAAAATGCATTTCAAGTTACTCCTAATTAGGCAAAGAATATATTTTACTTTGCCAAAATTATCAATTTGGCGGACCAATTAGCTGAGAAATGAAAGGACTAATAGTCGATTTATTTCTCCTAAATGAAACCCACATCAAAACTACAGAGAACAGAAGAGATAACATGAACATTAATAAAACCTCTTGTAAGCAATAAGTAAATACTACATGTCTATGCTGATAATGTTTAGAGACAAAAATGTATTTCTCTACTCGATGAATTTAAGGGATGCGTAACCATGTGCCCATGACAAAGCTACAGGGTTTAAGGGAAACAAAACAAGTGTCTGCTGTTCTCAGGGAGTATACAAGTGACTAACACAGACTGCTTAAAAATTTCATACCACCAACAAATGGATAAGACAAAGTTGTTATTTGTTTGTTTTGATTTTTACACTGAGTTTATAGGAGTTGTTCCACAAGCAAGCTACTTGGTGATACTGTTCCCTAGAGCACAGTGCTTCTGAAACTACATGTAGCAAAGAACCAGGCTTTCTTTTTAAATTTCTAATCCATCAGAGACCAATATTTTTGTAAAATTCCATATAAATGAATTAAGAAAATGAAACTTAAAAAGCATTAAAATTTGAAGGCAGTGAGTTATCTTGATTGTTCAGTCAGCTGCAGATCAAACTCCTTGGTTACTTTTCCTCCCCTACTCACTACTGTATTTGACTAGTCTTAAAAAAAAAAAATTTAATTTAAAAAAGCATTAAAATTCAGGTGCCAATTTTATTACATTCAGTAGACAAAATTACTGTTATACTGCCATAGGAGTTTCTAAATGCTTACTTTCAGACCCCACACTTTAACTCACTGCAGAGTTAACCAGACCACACTTTGTGTGCATATGGACATTGCTTCCCCAATTAGACTGAAAATAACAGGACCAAAAACAGGAAACATGCATGGTAGGTTCAGAAAACTAATAGATGTATCATGGACAACTGCGAGTTTACTAAACATGTTAATTAACAGAGACAACCATAAAAGGGGAAAAATTCAAAGATACAAACACATCATTTGAAATTTCTGCCAGGTACTTGAAGTACATTATCAAAAATACCTTTAATAGTATCCCTTACTCCTTATATTTTCTTGACAATGTGAGAAAATCAAATATAATTCCTCTATGATCTTACCTGAAAATCACTGATAGTTAATAGCATACTGATACTGCACCCTCTAAATGTGTTCATAAAGAACCTAAGAATTAGCATCTACTGTGTGCCAGGTGATAAACAGCCATTTTTATATACCTTGTCTTTTATTAACAAACCAATAAGGGAGTGAGGTATTATTACTATTTTACGAATGAAAATGCTGAGGCTTTACAAAGTTAAATAATTTTCATAAAATACATACTCAAAAAGTGAGAAGAAAAGAAACTAGGGCTCCTTGGCAAAATGGATGATTCTAGGGTTGTGGCAGGGAAAAAAATAAGGGCCTGGAGCATCTGTAGTATCAAAAAGAAAATATTCAAAAAACAAAAAGATGAGGGTATGTCAAAGGGACAGAAGAACTAACTGCAAACAGCTCCCAGTGGCCAAAGCTGAAACAATGTGAGCAACAAAATAAATAACATAGTATTGGATTATAACTCAAAGTAAAACATAAACATGAAGCCATACTGATAGAAATACATGATTCAGTTAACAAATATAAACAGAAAGGCAAAGAAACAGGATAAAAGAGATGAGTTTTCCTTACAAGGAATTCCAAATAATTTGTACAGATATACTGCTCTCTAGAAAACAGAGATTAATCCCGCTGTCCCAGGATAGCTAGACTTAAGAGACTGGCTTTCAAAGAATAGAATAAGAAAAGGGAAAAAGAGTAACTTTACAGTGGAGAAAGCTGGCAAACACTACCATAAGTAAGTGGTAAAATTTAAGATTGCCAGGGATGTTTCATGTTGAGAGTCCCCAATATGATATGATGATATGATGGCCATGCCGCCTGTGGTATCCTTCCAAATCCCGAGTCTAACCCTGAAAAAAATATCAGACAAACCCAAATGGATCGGTGTTCCACAAAATACCTGACCAGTGCCCCTAAAGACTGTCAAGGTCATCAAAAGCAAGGAAAGACTTGAAACTACAATAGACCAGAGGAGACCAGGGAGACATGACAACTAAATGCAATACACATTACCTTGGATTAAAAAGAGGACATTAGTGAGAGAATTGGCAAAATCCAACTAAAGTCTGGAGTTTAGTTAATAGCGATGCACTACAGTAATGTTAGTTTTCTTAGTTGTGACAAATGGTGATATACAATATTAACAATGGGGGAAACTAGATAAGGGGTATATGGAAACTCTGTGTATTATCCTTCCAAATGTTCTATAAATCTATTAATAAAATTATTCCAAAATAAAAAGTTGCTAGGAAAAAAAGGGGGTGGGACAGTAGAGACAGATGCAAACCCAGGTTTGTCCAACAGCAATATCACACAATACTAGCAAGTTACATGGTGAAAAGAACACTAGACTTGGAGACTCGAAGCCATTTTCTGCCACTTGATAACTGCAATTGTAGGAAGGTCACAAACTGATTCTTGGTTTCTTTTGTCTGTAATATGGTAAGAACATCTATCTTCCTCCCTTGTGGAGGGCTGGGAAAAATTTTTAAATATATATAAAAGTAACTTACAAACCCATACATACATATATATGGTAAAGGGAAAACTGTAAACATAAGATACTACATATAGAATTAGCTGTGATTTATTTTTTTAATTAGGAGAGTAGAAAACTGCATGTGCATTACAACAGCTTATACTCCAATGAAACTGTTCACTGAAGAAGGGTTTTTCCTCCCATTAAACTGATGGAAGGAAAGAATTTGGATTTCGGGAAGTTTTTCTAAGCTTATTAAAAAGCTTACTGGAACAAGACCTCTATTGTACATTTAATTAGCTGCTCATAAAGTCAACCCTCAGACCACTCTTGATTCATCATACAACACTAAATTCCAGCAACATTTTATGAAAGTTGATCACAATTAATCTGATCTTTAAAGTCAACGGGAAGTAACTGATTGATTTTGGACAAACCTTTTCAGGCTAATATTCCTGCAATGAAAACTGGCACATATCCACACAAAAATGCATGCAGAAAACAGGGGAAAGGCAAAAAATATACCTCCATTTTTTTCTCTCCAAGCCCCAGAAAATTTATTTAATCCTTATATCATCGTACACAGAGGCAGAGGATACGTCCATAACTAGGCTTAGAACTGTGCCAGCGTTAAACTTTTTTGACTTCCAAAATGCCTTTTCCTTATTCTAAGAAATGATCCCTCGTCATGCATGCTTTCCCAGCTCTGTCTCCTGGCAGTCTTCCCACTCTAAAGCACCAGTTTTTAGTGTTCTGTGATGCCCAGGGGCATTACAATTGTAAAAAGAACTGGAAACCAGGAGTTAGGATATTAGGATTCTAGAATTGTCTCTGCCACTGACTAGTAATTTAACTTACAGCAAATCACTTTTCCTCCTGAGGCACTCTCTCGTTTTTATAAAAATAAGTGGGTTGGATTAGATAGTGAGGTCCCTTTCCAACCTTAAACTTCTGATTTAATGTAATTCAGTACCTAAAGTTATTTTACTTCATATTCATCAGAAGGATCAGGCTCAATGACTATGAAAATTACTAGACTAAAAACTGCCAGATGACTACCCTCGAGTCCAATTTCTTGTTACTCAAAAAAGTTTTTAAAACCCCTAAACATTCAGAAGCAGTTAAGGGGGGGAAAAAAAATCCCAAATTACCTCAGGAAACAAAGCTTAATTTTTCCTCAGAGATCACTACTTGCAGAAAAGGCTCTTAGGGATCAACTTTGGCCAATTAATGGATCTCATAGAAAAGTAGATTGTCCTAAGTACAAAATAAGGACCCTTTTTTGGCAGAAAATAATAGAGCATCTATCCACAAACCAAATGGACACATTAAGTGACCGTCTGACACAAATGTGAAGTGTAGCTCCTTGGTTGGGCCTATGTTTACGAAAAATAAACTCTCACTGAAGAAGGGGGAAAGGGGTGGAATCTACAACCTAAACGTCAGATTCACTGTTGCCTTTGCGAATATTCTTATTCCCTAACATTCTTATTCTCTTCTGATTTGGAAAATGTTAATCCGTAGTCTATGAACCAATCCAAATTGCAAATCCAGTTGTTATAAACTTTTTCCACTGCAGCCTTGAGAATGTGAATCCATAGTTTTTAAGAAAAAAATTTAACATAAAGAAATTAGCCATAATACTCCAATAAAATTTATCCTAAGATTACCTGAAGGAGAAAGCTTGGTGTGAAATGCTTAACATAATGCCTAACACTAAATAATTAAAGATTAATAAATATCTGAACTGAATCTAACAATGGAATACAAAGCAAGGAATGCTTTACTTAAATGTATCAATTTTTATATACTGTACTTGCTCTCTATTTTAAATGGATTAAAATGGATTTTCATCCTAAAAAGAAAAAACATTTCAGTCTCTGTCAAAACTAGCCTTTTGGAAAAGCTATCGTATTTATAAACATCCTCTCTGTCAAGTCCATTATAGCATGAACTACGACGGTTCCAAGACACTTACATAACCCTTTTATTAGCTCTTAAAGCTATTACAGCATATTACTCCACAAAACAAAAAGCTGCCTTGGTCTAATTTGGGAAAAGATGTTAATCTTCAAGATTTACCTGTTTAAGACAACTGCTGTATATCTTCTTTCCACAAAAATAATTCCACATAAAATATTGGTAAATGGAGAAGGAAAATTTGTCTCTGGCTTCTCTTTTTCTTCAATTTCTTCATCCTCATCATCATCCTCTGAATCACTCCAAGACACATAATTATCCTGATTCCTATTATTATACCACTCAACGCTTTCAAACTGCTGTCGCTCATATGGTTTGTATTTGCGTAAGATTTCAAGCAGTTTTATTACTTTAGGAGTTACAAATTTCAGGTCAAGTGAAGCAGGTGAGAAGTGCTCTTCACATAGTGCATGTATTTTCCTTAGGAAAGTGTCTGTAAACAACAAAAATTTCCTGTGCAGCTCTTCTTGTTCATGTTTGATATATTTCTGCAGTTCTCTTACCATCATTCCAGCTACTTTATCTGCACACCAGGGACCCAGCACTACCAATACTGCACGACAGTCTGACAGTATCTACCAAAAAAAGAAAAAATCATCAGGAGAGAAATTAAGACCCACGTTTAATACAGGGTTAACATTCACAAATGGTTGCAAAGTCCTAGGGCAGTGCTTCTCAAGCTTTGCTGCATCGGATCACTGGAGGGCTTGTCAAAACTCAAAACTCAGGACTTCTGAAATCTCTTAACTCAGTTCTGAGAACCCTACCCAGATGCTGATGCTGCTGGTGTGGGACTCACACTTTGAGAGCCACTGTCCTAAGGAATCTCTTCTCAAAGCTATTCACTCGGGGACAACGGGATCACATCCAGTTACACATACTAGGAAACCCTACCCAGATGCTGATGCTGCTGGTGTGGGACCCACACTTTGAGAGCCACTGTCCTAAGGAATCTCTTCTCAAAGCTATTCACTCGGGGACAACGGGATCACATCCAGTTACACATACTAGGAAACAGTGGAAGAATTCATTTAGTTCAAGGGTTTGAACAGGCACTAACTCACCTGACCAAAAACAAAACAAAAAAATTGGCCTCACTCTTTACACTTAAATAGCCATGACATGAATCCTAACTCATCTCCTTAAATAAAGGAGGTCTATACTTAATAACGAAAATGTCAGGCTGGGCGCGGTGGCTCACGCCTGTAATCCTAGCACTCTGGGAGGCCAAGGCGGGCGGATCGTTCTGAGCTCAGGAGTTCGAGACCACCCTGAGCAAGAGCGAGACCCCGTCTCTACCAAAAATAGAAAGAAATTAATCGGACAGCTAAAAATATATATAGAAAAAATTAGCTGGGCATGGTGGCGCATGCCTGTAGTCCCAGCTACTCGGGAGGCTGAGGCAGTAGGATTGCTTGAGCCCAGGAGT
>RJWJ010012351.1:0-42222 GCA_004363605.1 Indri indri
CCTGCATTGCTCAGGCTCACGTTCCTTCTTGGACTGGGAGACGTGTCCCTGATGACTGCCCTGGGGCAGAAGAGTTCCCCTGAATGACAGGCAACCCAACTGAAACCGGTCCATCCCCCACCATCTACCTCTAGTGGGGGCCCCTTCTGGAACTGCGCCTGTCCCTTGCAGCTGTGCCTCTCTCTGGAGGCCACCTCCACAGCCATTCCACTCCCCCAGACCCTGTTTCATCCTGGTGTTTCAGTCTTCTGCCATCTGGTCCCAACATTTTACCGCCTAGCCCCTTTTGCCTTAACTGACCTCAAATGTTATGTGTTTATCACGTTCTAAGCAATTGCTTCCTAATGATGAGGCTCATATTGCTGCGGCCTCTCTTAGAGGGCCACTGCATGGCAGAGCTCCAGGAGACACCATCCACACTGTATTTTACCCAGATGGAAACCTCTGGAGTTGTACAGTGCTCAACCTGCATGGCTGAGCCTGGCAGACCTGCTCTCCCACTTCCGTAATTCACAAAGTTGCAAAGCTGTAGCTGCCATGGACCAAATCAGGTATTTTGCCTAATCCTAGGCAGAGGAGACAATTAAGCGGAGCTAGCATTTTTCGGACATTTACTGTTACTGTGCCACATGCTGCAGACACACAGAAGAAAAAGATGCAGAACAGATGAGCACATAATCACTTGTGCTGTCTGTTGCATTCTAGGACATGAGCATGCTCAGACGCTATGAGTTAGAGGCACCTAATCCTTTACATAGGAGTCTGTAAAGATGGGGAGCAAGGGATAGAAAGGGGGCACACCTGAACTAAGCCTTAAATTGACTGGGGCTAGCCACGTGAAGAAGGTGTGGGTTGAAGGTGGGGGCGGGGCACTTCAGAAAAAGAGCCCTGAGCACAGGTACCTGCCTGCCCCTGCACAGCGATTGGTTATCCTTATAGTTTAGTGGAGATGGAACATGAAACGTAAGTCAGAAGATGCCAGGATGGAAGCGGAGAGCAGACAGCCATGTCACGGAGGGGCTCACATACGTCGTTAAGAAACTGTCTCATCCTGTGGGAGATGGGGAACCCTTGAAGTGTTTTAAAAGAGAAAAATATGATTAGATTTGTATGTTACATTATCAATCAACTCTGATAGCTCTGGAAAGAACGGATTTGAGCAGGACAAAATTAGGTAGACAGCCCAGTGAACTGTCAATGATACAGTAGTTTAATATACAGAAAACGATAAATGATAAAGACCTTAACTAATGATATAGCTAATAATTATTGAGACACCATTCAGAGCCCTTAAAAGCACTACATATTTAATTTTTCACAATAACTCTATTATAAAGGCACCATTAAGATTTCTATTTTGCAGAAGGGAAAGTGAGGTGCAGGGAGAACGAGGACTTGCCCTCGGCCATGCAGCCAAGGGACAGGAGGGACAGCAGGGACAGGAGGGACAGGAGGCCTGCAGGACAGGAGAGAGTCTGGGAAGGTTTAGGAAGCCACCAAGAGGAATTGTCGAATACTAGGATAGGTCTGGGAGACAGGCAGGAATGAAGTGCTGTTCCCCAGTGTCCAGCATCAGCCACTAGGGGATGGGGTTGCTAACAAATAGGTAAATATTCATAATTTAGGAAAAATTTTTAACCCAAATTCAGAGGAGTGGCCTAGATGGAGGTAAAGATTTGTTGGCTGTCCCCGTACAGCTGGTAGCTCATCATGGAGAAGCCTGTTTAAATGCTGAAAATATAATACCTGCATCCTGTTTTGGGCATAAGAAAGTGTAATAAGGGAAATGATTCTGATTTCCAGCTTTAAGAGTTGATAAAAGGCAACGAAAAATGTTAAGGCCCCAGCCTAACCTGTGAAAAATAATGGCACCATCTGGGGGATGGACGTGCTTGAAGCTCTGACTCGGGTGGGGCAAAGGCAATATCTGTAACCTAATCATTTGTAAGCCTGTAATATGCTGAAATAAAAAAATAAAAAAAATAACAGCACTCTTCAGGCCCTGGGGTCACAGGTGTGCAGGTACCCCCATCCATTACTGAGGCAGCGAGCGGCCTGCCCCAGGTTGCCCACCTCGCAGACTCCTCTTGAAGTATTTTGCTGATCCTGGCTCACTTGGTGGCACCTGGAGCAGTGACCAGCAAACGCGGGGCATGACCAGGTGAACCTATGGCACAGCGTCTGGGCTAGTGCTGAATGAAAGCCTCCCATTTTTTTCAGGAACTATGGAATGAGCTTAAAAGAATCTCATAGAATCACATAGCAGGAAGGCTGAATGAGGCCCGTATGAACCCCGGGAGCAGAGAACCCAGTTCTGGTTCCCGTGCTGGCTGTGCCACTACAGTGTGGGACAATGAATGTTTGCAAAGCCCAGACTGCGGACAAAGAGGGCCTCGGTGAAAGGTCTGTCGGGAGCCCTGCTGCACCCATGGCCTCTAGTGATAAATTCATCATGCTTCTGGGTTTAGTGGCAATGCGCGATTGCTGCTTTCGATTCTAACCAACGCGAAGGAGGTAGAGGCAGGGTGGGCGGTGGGAGCTGGGAGTAGAAGGGTGTGACTGAGGTTTGGAATGAGACCCAGCAGAGCCCTCCGCAGTGGCTGTGGGCCTCTGAGATAAAACCTTAGGGGTAGGGGTGCAGACTGATCGGATGGCAGCCCAAGGGAACCCAGATGACAACCTGTGTTTCAAAGATCGGCAGAGGACAGGAAGCCCAAAAGAAAGGAGCAGTTACACAGAAAGTATGGATAGAATCAGAAGGGATGTCAGAGAGGAAGAAGCTGTGGGGAAGCCACAGGCCCGGCCTACGCGTCAGCCAGGTAAGACATTGCTGGCGACCTTGCCGGAGCAGTGGAGACCGGACTGCAGGGCAGCGAGGAGAAGCACGCGGGTGATGAGGGTGAGAAAGAGACGCGGCAGCTGCTGGAGAGGAACAGTGTGTAGGCAGCACGATGTTACGCAGTGGGGACGTTTACATTATTAGCTTCCCAGGAACACCAACGATACGTTGCCATAAACCGGGTGGCTTTAAACATCAGAAAGTCATCCTCCCACGGTTCTGGAGCCCAGAAGTCCAAAATCAAGGTGTCGGCAGGGCCACACTTCCTCTGTAGGTTCCAGGAGAAAACCTATCCCTTTCCTCTTCCTCTCCCGGCTGCTGGCGGCTGTGGGCATGCTGTGCCGTAGCCGCGTCCCTCCAACCCGGTCTCTGTCCGTCCCTGCGTGTCAGTCTCGAAACTCCCTCTACTTCTCTGCACGAGGTTCACTTATGATTGGATTTAGGACCTTGATAATCTACGATAAGCTCCTCCTTTCAAAAAAATTTTAATTTAATCCTATCTTTTGCCATATAAGGTGATACTCACTTTTTTGCCATATAAAGTGATATTCACAGGCTGGGGATTAGGAAGTGAGTGTATCTTTGGAAGACCACTTTTTCCAGCCCGCCACAAGGGGAGCAGTGTGCTTCTAGGCAGAGGGGAAGAAATTGAAGGAAAGAAACGGGAAGAGGGCAAAGACTGCAGCAAAATTCTGAAGAGTCAGGAGCACTGGGAGGAGGAGCCAACCGAGGCAAGCGGCAGGACTGCTGGGAGAGCGGGCAAGTTTGGTGAGCACGAGTCTCTACTGCCGCTGGGCTGCCTGCGTCGTTTCCAGCCTCTTGTGGAGCCCAGGCCGGAGCAGGCGTTGTGTATCATTAACTCAGGACTATGGGTTCGCTAGCTGTATCATGTTCTGTAAGTGACCCCTTACGGTTTACCAGCCTTGCCAGTTGTCACCCTGGCCATTTCAGAGGACACAGGTGCAGGCAACAAAAGTGGGACATGCAGATTCTGATGACAGGAGGTGCGGGCAGCGTGCCCCCAAGGGGAGAGAACTGAGGGCGGGAGCCAGTTCTGGGCGGGTGGAAGAGGCTCAGGGTGGGGAGGGAAGCGCCCCCAGGCCGGGCAGCACAGTGTCCTCGGGAGTGCCCCGCCATGGGAGTCTGGTGAGCCGGCGGAGAGCCATGTCCTGCCTGTTGCCTCACAGCCCGCAAACGGCTGCATTCGCAGGACGGTGCCAAGTTGCCTTGAGTATTGTGGGCTCCACCTACTAGCCGTGTGTTCTTGGGCAACTCACTTCTCCTCTCTGGGCCTCAATTCTTTTCACCAACAAAATGGGGCTAAAAAAGAATCTGCCTACTTCAAAAGGTTGCTCTGAGTGTTAATGGACTAATGCACATAATGACTAGGGCACAGCCTCTGGCACACAGAGGCTGTTGGCAGTCGGCAGCGTTTAGCTGTCCTGAGCAGTGCCTGGAATTTGAGCCTCTGTGTGGTTCATACGCTATGGAATCCAAGTGAGTCCCCTCCCCTCCTCAGAGTCTCCCGTCTCCCTGCAGCACCCTGTTCTCCAGGCTGCTAGCAAGTGGGCTTATCCTCTATGCCGCTCCACTCCTCTGAGGGAGTATTGCTCCCCACCACTGAAAGGGAGGTCCCACGCATCCCGGGGTCCTGCAGCCACCCCTTCTTTGCCTGCTCTGTTTCTTTTTCTTTCAAAGGATGGCAGCCTTTTCTCTCCTGCTCCCCTGCAGCCCAGGTACCCAAACGGCAATTTGTTCCAGATGCTGTGCAATTTGTGTAGTCCTGCTCAGCATAAAAAATGTCTCCCCAGTGCTCATCGACCTCTGGAAAAGCGGATGTTTTCAAGCCTGCCAGCCAATCGCCAATACTTAGCTGGAAATGCATGGGCCTCTAATCATCATTGTCCAAACATGGGAAGAGCGGCCACCAGCAGAGAGGGAATTCTTGCCCGCGAGACCAGAGGGAGTCATGCTGCCTCTCACTTGCCAAGCTCCAAATGGAAGCCCCACGGAGTCATGGTTCATTTGTCTTTCTGGGCCATGTGTCTCCAAGAGGTGGAAGAGAGTTTGCCCGATGGATCAAGTTGGATTCCCAGCTGAGGCAGGAGCAGTGGCATGTCAAAAGTAGGCCACAAAGGAAGTTTAATGACTCAGACCCCTCCGTCCTGCTGACAGGGAGGAGACAGCTACTGAAATGCGTTTATTACCTTATTACTCCAAGTGTGGTCCAAGAACCAGCAGCACTTGGGGACTTTGGAAATGCAGACTCCTGGGCCCTGCCCCAGACCAAATGCATGGGAATCTGCACTTTAACAAGATTCCTGAGGGGTCCCTGTGTCCAGCACAGTCTCGGAAGCACTGACTTATGGGGTACACATGGAGTCTCCCTCCCCTTTCCACCCCCAAACACCTTCCATTACGCTCTGCTTGCAGATGCCTGGAATTTATGCATTCATCGCACCTCCATTAAGACTGGACATTTTTTAAGAGGTCACGATATACAGTCAGTGTTACAGCAGGGTCCCCCTTCTTCTGCAGAACTGAAACTTGTTCTACAGTCCTTCCAGAAATGATAAGGTTGGATTTCCCTAAAGCCTATTTTTTCAAAATGCCTGCCTGTTTCTTGTCCCACACAGCAATCTCCAGGCATGGCCGACGCCTTCTTGAACATTATGGGATAGTCTGGCGTTTCTACATGCAAGAGATTAAAAATAATCTTAGCATCTCAAACAGTTTCTCACAGCATGCATAGTTTTTATCCTTGTGACCTCAGTACCTCACTCAGTGTCTAGCACAGAGTCGGTTCTCGGTGTGTTCAGGGCGGCCGGACAGTACCACCTCGTGTCCATTACCCATTAGGCACCCAACATGGAGCGAGGCACTCTCGCTCACTCTTTCCCTTTCTCCATCTCTGTGTCTACCACCCATCCCCATGACAACTGGCCGAGTAGATAGGAACTGCCTCCCCTCCCCAAGGTCACGCAGCTGGCAGGGAACTGAGCAGGTTGCTTGCCTTCAGAACTCACATTTTTCACCAGGTGGTTCTGCCTCAGATAGAGGGCTGAAGGGATGGCCCATGAATGAGTGGTGAGAGAGCAGGTTAGGGCGCCTTAGCGATGTTTGCTTTTAAAGGAATCACCCCCAAATACCTCTGAGGACAAAGGCTTGCTGTTACTGGCCCAGAGGGAGGAGCGGCAGCTGCTGCCGTCCAGGCCCTTGGCCAAGCTTCGGAGGCTGGGTCTCTCCTGTTCAAAGGTGGCCCCTCACGCCCTCTAGCAGACACTTCCCAGGGCATGCGGGGAAGCAAGCAGATTAGGATGCAGCGCAGGTTCCTAAACAAGTGCCAAATCCTTCTGGGGGAAGCAAGCTATGGAAATTAAAAACAAAAGCAAAGATCAAAAATCAGTTTCATTAAGTGTCAAGTTAAAAACTACGATTTGTGCAGTTCCCCCATCACCAGCTTCTCTCCCCACGGTTTGAGAAGTTCAGAATGCCCCACGGTACCTGATTAAAATTCCCTCTTTTGGAGGTTGCCCCCCTTGCCTTCATCTTTTTGGGTCTGAGCCGACACCAGAGACAATTAGGGACTGTATAATCATTGCTGCTGGGCTGGGCTTCTCGCACGTTCTCCTCAGAAGGGACTGATTACCATATTTAGCATCTTTGACTTGACAAGAATCAGTGAGGCTGTTTCCCTCCGTTTTCCCCAGAACATAGACAAGAGTGTCAAAAGGGAGAGGCGACGGGAGCCACCGATGAGGACTAAGTCGTCAGAAACTTTATCTTCCATAGCATTTATTTCCTTTGATGTCGAAATCCCCTTTCTCTGCTTGTGTTTTATTTATTTGTTTGTGATTTCTTCTTCCTCTTCTTCTACTTCTTCCTCTTTTTCAACTGCCATTCAGAGATCTGCACTGCTTTCCGCAGAGCCCCGTGCCTGCCGACGTCAATTGGAAAGGCGGGCCGGCTCTGGCAGCTTGGCCCCTCAAGTAGGTGCAGCCCCCGAGGCTGGCCAGCACTCGTCAGCTCGAATCTAGCCACTGGGCCCGAGGATCTCCCTCGTGCTTGGCAGCTGGCTGGAGAACACCAGGTCTCATTCCCCATTTTCAATCAACAACCTGGGAAAGAAAAGCAGCCCGTGGAAGCCAACTTTGCGACAAGCCCTGCAGTGCTTTCTGACTCTAGAGCAAGTGCCCGGGGACACTCGGATCAATTTTCTAGATAATTCAAGCCCAAACACATTTTCCCTAGGAATACTCACGTAACTGAAGCAGGAGGAGCTGTGGGGGTGATCCACATCCATGTCTGCCCGCATCTCTGCATCTGCGGCTTCACCTGCCCACCTGGCCCAGGACGGTGCCAGTAGGGCTGCTGGGTGTGGGACAATGGGACAATGTGGTGAGTGTCTGCAGTCCCAGGCATGCTCAGGGGCTCACACACATTATATTACTTAGGTGTGCACCCACGAAGATCTGGGCCTCCACCTACCAGTGCTGGAGTACTGATGCGTTCGAAGGATCATAGTCGGCAAATCATAAATAAGTGTCAAAGGAACCGCAATTTTAATTCTTTTAAACTACATAAAAGGGAATCCAATTCATAAGATAGAGCAGTGCATCCTAAAAACAAACAAACAAACAACTTTGACTGGACTCCGGCTCCCTCCTGCCCCACAGCTACCTTGGAGCCCTTCTCCAGAGCCCCTTCCAAGCTCTCCCCAGACTCCTCCCAGAGCCCCTGCCAGGAGGCCCTGGGTCTTTTGTCTCTTCCCTGCCACTTCTCACCTATTCAAGTCTCTCTACTCATTCACTTGATTCAACAGTCACGAAAACTGCAGAACCAGCTGTCAAAGCCTGAATTCCCATTGGGTGAAGGAGGAAGGGAAGCTGTACCTGTGCGTGCTACCAGCAGAAACACCATTTTCTTCAGTGGGTCGGGGCTGGGCAGGGAATGGAAAGGAGAGGCTGGGAACACTTCCAGGGCACTGAACTCTGTGCCTGTCTCACAAGCCACATGACAGACTGAAGAAGATGTTACTATCTCTTTCCATAGTGAGATATCTGATGCCCAGGTGAATGGTCCAAGGTCACAGAACCAACAAGTGACAAGATTTAAAACCACGATTTGTATGAAAACAAAGCCCATCATTTTTTTTTTTTACCAACCGTAAGTTTTCCGTGGAAAAATGAAATGAAATCCAAGATGGTAACAATAAGACCGATGAAAGTCCCGAGACCTATTACTCATCACTCTTCAGTGAAACAGACATATCACAGGTGGAAGATAGAACCAAAGAGGGTTGCAATCGACTCCCAGTTGGCTTGTGATCAGTCCATTACAATTCTTCCAACCCTTACCCAACACCAGGTGGGTCAGTTCTTCCTGACTGCATATAGGTATAGTTTGGCTTTCCTTAATAAGTACAAATTCACTCATTCAACAAATATTAGTTAAATTCCTGCCACATTGGAAATCATGTGAAGAGGTAGGCAGTCAGATAGAAAGACAGCATGATCTTTGCCTGGAGAGGCAAGGTTCAGAGTTGAGTTGGGAGGACAGTCTTTTAACAATTAGGACTATACAAGGTGGTCAGGGAAAAAGAGCAGCGAACAGCCAGCTGGATCTGAGTTGATCAGGAAAGACTTTAACAAAGTCATAGCATTTGACACTTCTCTCAGATACTTGTGTCCTACTGCCCTTTTAATGGTTTCTCCTAGCTTTCAGGGTTATCTTGAGTGTCCTCAATTTTTGTACTTAATGATTGTGTTTCATACTTAATAATTGTGTTTTAAAGAAATTGTTAAAGTGACAAGACCCCAAAGTCATACCTTCCCATGGTGAATCACATAGCAAAATTGTATTTTCTTGTCCCCTGCAGAATTCAATTTTATTAATATTATCGCTGGTATGGTTCAATAAATACATTTTAAGCATCTATTGGGATATAATTATGAGCAAATAAAGATATAACCTCTGGTCTCATGGAGCTTAAAGTCTATGGGAGGAGATAAATACTAACAAAACACGTGTGTAATGTGTAAATGTATTTAATATTTCATACAATGAAGGTAAAATTTCTACTGTTCCCCGAGACAAAAGAAGAAAAGGATCTGAAAGGACCTGGAGGTGGAGGGAAAGGT
The DNA here is from genome assembly GCA_004363605.1 of Indri indri. Lineage (NCBI taxonomy): Eukaryota > Metazoa > Chordata > Mammalia > Primates > Indriidae > Indri > Indri indri. Next base: position 8,980 of record RJWJ010012351.1, read on the forward strand.
AGACAGAAATTTGGAAAGAATCAAGGCTTGCGCCAATATGTGAAGGAAGTAGGAGAGAGAAAAAATCATCTCATGCAGAGGAACAAAGAGCCTACGGTGGGAGGAGCAGAGCAAACCAAGCTGCTGGAAGAACAGTGATGTGCTTGGAGTGGAGAGAGAGGGAAGCAAAGGGCAAGAGTAAGCCCAGGAGGCAGGCGCCAGGGCCAGACCACACAGGGCCTGCGGCAGGTCAAATATGTTGGTCTTCGTCTGTGAGTGATGTGAAGGCTTTTATGCCGTGGTATGGCAACATCAGATCTGCACTTTAAAAAGGCCACTTGGGCTTCTACCTGGGAAGCAAATTGCAGAGCAGCAAGAGTAAAAGTGGGAGACGATTTAAGAGACTACTACAGAATTCCAGGGGAGCTGGGAAGGGTGGAAGAAACAACAGGCTTGGAATAAAAAGACGTGGCTGGGGTTCCGAAATCTTCCTCTTACTAGACAAGGAAGGCTGAGCATTGGAGGAATCTAGAAAACTGAGGAAGCTACTTCTACCTCCTTCTCAGGATGCTTTTGAAGACTCAAACTAAGTAATGGAAATGAAAATACAAAATATACCACTCAGAACCTTCATAGCAATGAAACAATATATATTCAGTAGGTTCCTACTGCGCTACGTCTGAGTTTTCAAATACATGACCTCACGCAAAAGAAAACAAAGCCTGGAGAAAATAATATAATTTTAAAAGTCAGCGTGCTTTCTGAGAGATGGCCGGCGGAGAAATTTGGAAAGAACATTGAAGAAGGGAGAGAGAAAGAACGATAGAGAAAGAGAAGATATGGAAGAGAGAGGAAGGAGAGAAAAGGAAAGAGAGGGAGGGAGAAAGAGAAAGGATGCTAGACAGTTTCCATTTAGCTGCTTAAAACAGAGAAGGGGAAGAAGAAAAAGTAATGTGCAAACGTGGAGGAAATAGACAGAGGCTCATTCCCACCCTGCGGGTGCTCGTTCCGCCTCCAGCTCCATCATCTCATGAATATATTTAGAAATCAGAGGCCTCCTTTTTAAATAAGCCCTAATGCTATATACTTTTTAAAAGAGTTTTGTCCATTTTCTGCATTTTCCCCATGTGACCCTTTGCATAATTACTCAATTGATAACATTCTCCTGACTCCCCCAAAAATAAATAAATCAAAGCCAAGAAAAGAAAGACTCATTCTGAAGGTTCAGAAATGCTGATTCCAGAAAGAACTGAAGTGATTTTTTATTTTGCTCCTGTTCTGCAATTGTATAGCAACTTCTTGGCTGTTTAAATGATGAACAAGTTAATCCTATTATTTGTCTTAATAAAAAAAATTCCACCGAAACCTTTTCAAGTTTCATGACAAATGGAGTGTCTTGCATTGACAAAGTACTTGGAATTCAGAGCAAACATTTCTCACAAATATCCAAAGAAGGGTTTTCAGATCACTGCAATTCTCCTGAATGTTACCTTTTGATATCTCTTGGCCAGCTCTCTCCCATCTTTTTCTCTTGTTGGCCCTTTCCCACTGATGGCTTTGTTCCTAGAATATTCACTCCACGCAGCGTGTCAAATGCTTCCGAGAGCTTGGAGAAATGGGCTCTGCCTCCGACGCCAGCCCAGGCGTGCCAACTGTACAGAAACCCAGGGCAGTGGGGTGAACGCCACCTGCCTGTTGGATTTCTTTCCCTTTCCTCCTCTACGCTGGCTTCTCCCAAGCTGTGACAGTCTCTCTCCAAGAGTGACCGAGTCACCTTGAAGCAGAAATACGTTCTGCAACAATGTGATTGAAATTATCCTCCTAGCCTGGCAGATAATTATCTTAATAAGAAATTTTCTTTGAAAACACAGAGTCTACAAACTGCTTCTTGATCTCCAAACTTGAACCAAGCAAACAGCTCCATCTCAAAATATGATCTTAGAATGAAATTAATATTGATCATCAGGGATAAAAAGTGCTGCATGGAAGATAGTAGAAAATTATTTCAGATTAGGGAGTAGGGAAATGAAATGGGAATAAAAATGAAGTATTAGCAAAGCACTGTAAAATGACAATAAAGTCCAGTGTTGTTAAATCACTAAGTTAATTAATAGAAGATTCTGGAAGGATATATTAAGTTACCACTAAATTGTGTGACCTGTTTTTAGAAGTGTTCAACAGATTAAAAAACTGAGGAAGTTTTGAGAGGGGGACATGAGGGCAGAAGACTGCATGCTAAAAGACAGGATTGCACTACACTAAGTTTACTCACGCACTCACTCAGCCAGCGAACACATAGCTCCTGTAAGCACACTGTGTGCAAACCCACTACGTGCAAGTATGTGTTAAGCGCTACAGAAACAGAGAACAAATCACTGGTCCTCAAGGCGCCTACATTCTACCCAGAGGAGACTATGGCAGGCACTGCGATTAATCAAGAAAAGGTTACAATAAAAAATAACGAAAAAAAGTAAGACAGTGTGAGTTCCACCAGAGTCGTCAGGAAATCACCACCCCACACAGCAACCTCCACGATAGGGGCACAAGTGGGCAATCCCTGTACGTACTTTGTGTTTGCCCTGCTGATGGAAATGCAGAGCTGGAACCTGCTCCTTCATGGAGGTAGGCCTGACACAGAAAAGGACAAAATTCTTGTTGACAAGCTCTCAGACAGAGCAGATGCCTCAGGCAGGACTCCAGAATGCGGAAAGTAGGCCAGAGGCAGTGAGCTGATATCTAGAACAAGGGTGAGTCTAGGAGCAGAGAAGGGGTAATTCCTACCCACCTGTCATTGACTATGGAGAAAGCACTGGGAACCCGCAAGGACGAGCCATAGACGGCGCCATGCCTTAGATCCATGTTAATTCTCGCTAGTACTGGGGGCTGTATGACAGAGCAGCTAAGAACAAGAGTGCTGGAGGCAAACTGCTTTCATTCATAACTTGACTCCACCGCTAATTAGCTGAGTCATCTTTGAGAAGTTATTCACTCTTCCTCTGCTTCCTTCATTACCTTTAAAATGGGGATAATCACAGGACTTACCTCATAAGGCTGTAGTAAAGATAGAATAAGTTACTGCATGTAACGCCCTCAAGATAATTCCCTGCATGGAGTAAACACTCAATAATTATTTGCTATAAAATAGTTGTTGTTTAGAAAATCTGAATTTTAATGAAGTTATATTTGAATTACCGAATGTTGATAAAATTTTGAAATAATGGATGAGAACATTGGACCTTGTCTCAGGGGCATACGGACAGAGTATAAAAGGAAAGCTCTTAGAGGGAAAACTGATTTGGCCAAAGTGATAGAAGTCAGGAAGAAACTTACAAAAGGGAGTTTCTAGACACAGAATAAAAGTCCTAAGTTTCAGGAGCCCTTCCCCACCATGAGATTCTCCTTTCAAAGATAGTCTTAAAGGTTCTGGCTTTTATTTTTATCATGGAATTTCATGCCAATACTCCAAAAGAAATGTGAAAACCATGTCATTCCCTTACATAGAATCCTGCAGTGATTTCTGATTGGAATAAACTACATGCTCCTATTCTTTTAAGCTAATTCCCAGTGAGGCTCCTGGGTACATTAGCCAGGACCGTGGCTTTCAGATCATTTCACTGGCCAAATCTACTTCCTCCAAATCCAGTAAGAATGGATGTCATGCCAAGGGGGCACAGACACACACAGACGCACACACACATGCACACACATACCACCACTGTTACCCACCAGTGACAGGCACTGAAAAGGTAAGGAAAAAAAGTTATTGAGGAAAGGCCTATGAGGGAAACTGGCAAAGTGCACGCAGCCTTGGCTCTTACCATGAAGACCTCTGTCTAGCCTCGACATGGCAGGGAACATGGTGGAAGGGGCTCTGGGACAGAGAGCCTCTCTGTCTGTAAAAATCTGTACCATGCTACACATTTATAGGAGAGTTGAGAGGGGGGCAGGGAACACCTACTCAACCACGTAACATTGGGAGCCTCCTTTTTAAAGAAAGGCATAATAAAAAAGGAGAAGACTCTGGGGTTTCGCCGCTGGTGTCAGCCGATTGAGTGGAGCTAAGCCAGAGCTGCTGACTCGCCCCCTGGCCTAGCGTCCCAAAGGAGAGGGAATGACACTCCCAGGCCCCGAACACTTGAACACGATAGGCCCAAGGTGTTCTGTGTTCTGTGTGCTTAAGGCTTTCACTTGGCCAGTACATCCACTTCATTACCTTAATTGCCACCCATAAGTCAATGTCTCCAAATCCAAATCTCCACCCTTGACTTCTTACCAGAATTTCATACGGGTATCTTTCCCTGCTTGTCTCACAATACCTCGTACTCAGCTGTCTAAACATGGGTGACCCACTTTTCCCAAAACCTTCTCCTCCGCCTGATTTTCCTATCATGATGATTGTTCCGCCATCTACTGTGGCAGGCGCCCCACCCAAACCAGAAACCTGGCAGTTATCCTTGTCTGCGCTCTCACAAACTTTTCATATTCATGCATGCCCAAGTCAGGCCAATTTCGCTTTCTATTTTTTGACTCTATCTCATCTACTCCATGCCTGCAGCCAAGGCCTTAGCTCAGATACTCAGATATTCATCATCTCTTGTCTGTATCATTTCACAGAACTCCCTTGCTCAAACTTTGTATCATTCTTGTCTAGTTCTCTTTGAAGGTCTTCATTGCCTAAATTCTCTAAAAAGACACAAGGATTTCCACGAACGTATTTCTCATAAGACCTCTTTCTTTGCCGTGTAACATTAAATTACCTTCAGCGTGAGGAAGGTGCTATACTCTTCTTTGCTCTTGGGCTTTGGAACACAGTGTTCTGTCTCCAGGGGTATTTCAGAGCTAACTCGTTATTACCACCTATCCTTTGCCTCACTAGTTCCAATCCACCCTTTATAATAGCATTTCAGGCACAGGTAATTGGCGATGATTTATCAAGACATCAAAGTACCCAGGTATCTGCAAAGGTCCGTTTGTGACGAAAGAGAATCTGGAAAATCTGAAAATCTCCTCTGATCTTTGCCAAACCCTAACTGACCCTGTTCCCTGGTTGATGTGTTTTATTGCTGACACCACCCATATCAAGGTTGACAATTCTGGGTTTACAGTCATTCATATACTCATAAATGTCCTGCTTTCCTCCAACCGAAGGACCCTACTTATTTATCCCAGAAGTATCCACCTCCATAACCAACCCCAGATCACCTTTGTCTGAGGGTCCCTCCCATGCTTCCTAGTGTTGACAGAAATTCATCTTCACTTTGCAACTCACTTGCCCCTGTCCCATCCTCATAATCCTAGGCCAACAGTCAGAAAAGGAAAAAGGACTAACTGCCTCCAAGAACCATCTAGTGCTCTTCTGCCTACCTCATTTCTCATAAAAGGGCATCTGGACCTCTCAGCCAGGGAACTAAGTTTTGTATTAAGCCACTTTCTCCATTTCTCTTTCTGTTAATAGAAATGTGAAGTTTCACAGGCTCCAGAAGTCCAAAGAATTCTCCTGGATTTGAGTCAGAAAGCATCAGTTGCCAGGCAAATAAAGGGCAAAATTTGATTCTCTATGTAATGGTCTCTTTTTATCCAAATTTCTAGAAATGAGACTGACTCCATTCCCATCACCAAGAACTCTTATACTTTCAAAATCTGTCTTTGTCAATTTCTACTTGAAACCTCCAAATTCAAATATTTGAGAGTCTTCTCTGTCCGTCTGTGCACCGTGGGCACAATAGGCACCCACCGCCAGCACCCTGCTCCACCTGGGAGACGATCTGCCTGTTGGAGGATAAAATGAGCCCAGCCTCGAGAGAGAGAAAATCAGACAGCAACCCATGGGGTCCTGGCATTCAGGCTCTCTGCCACCCACCCTTCATGCTCTGCTTCCCAAACTGTCTACTACCCTGCTCGTTTGTCCTCAACGACCCCCCCTGTCCACAGCATCAAGCTCACACAGTGGGTTCACCCTCTGCCTTGGTCTGACAGCCTATGATCCGATTCCCACCCCATCTGTCTTAGGGAGGGGTCAGAGTGTCCCTCAAGGTCATGTCGATCACAGCCAGCTATTTGAGGAATGTATTAGGAGAAAGTGTAGCTCTCCACAGAACTCAGCTAACAATGACCCAGGCCTTAAAAACTGTCCTTTGGTGGATAAGCTCCTTCAGCAGGGAGTGTTTCTACCAGCACAGATAATTTGAGTTAAGGGCAATATGGGTGGCTCTCAAGAGGGGTCTGCTATAGTCTGGATTGTATCAGAACCAAAGGGGTTAAACCACAGTGAGGATTATCATCCATTTCTTACTGAAAAGAAGCTGAACACCTATCTCAGCACTGGCTGCATTGCCTTTGCTCCATGGTGCAATGAAAAATGAACTGTGGACAGTTCTCATTACATGTTGTGAGTTCTGTCACACTTAAATCCTTTTGTCTCCTTCACAGAGCTCCGCATACAGGAATCTCTCTGGCCATTGTTATATCTAAATGTCAGGTCCATGAGGTCAGATCCTCCCTGAGGCTTGGAATCAAGATTCTGGCACACAGAAGCGATAAGCCCAGGTGTGCCCTTCCCTTCTGCTCCAAAGATCGTCTTAATGAGACTGAGCCCTGTCTAGGTCGATCCCACATTGAAATGGATGGCAAGATCTTTCAGGGAAATTCCTCTCTCTGCAGGTAAATCCTGTGACTCCCATGGCCCCAGGCCAGCTGATTCCCCAGCTTGAGCTTCCAGGACTCCTTTCCTGACCTGAGACTCACCACCATGCTCTTCCTACCCTGCTCTCAGCACCCACCTGGACTCAACAGTGACGTCGCCAGGGTCTCGCTGTCCGGATGGGTGCTTTTACTAGGCTTCTGCTCCTGCTCACCCGGCCAGATGTAGGGCTGATTCTTTGGTCCAACTCTGGCTCTCTAACCAAATGCAGCCTGGCCTCTGTTTTAACTCTGTCCTGCATGTTCAGCCAAGCCCATGTTCACGAGAGGAGTACACTCTCTGTCCCACCTGGGGAAGTCCCCCAGCTTGAACTCTTCTCCATGGCCCTCCTGGGCAGGCTGAGCAGACGGTTTGGCTGGGGCATACGTTTTGTGTAGGACGGTTATGGGAAATGGGGCTATAAAGGCATATTGGGGTCAGCCTGGGGAGGACTCGGAGCGAGAGAGACAGAGCGTCCCCCCTCGGCTCCTGCAGCAGCACACCACCGTCGCAGAACAGCACCAGATTTCATTTACTGGGTAGGGAGCAACTCCATTAAACTTCAAAGCATCACTTGAGAGAGGATTATTTTCTTACCAAGGTGACTGGAGGTATTTCGGTTCTGAGACTTTATGATCACATTGTCTCATAGGCAGCTTGACAACGTCTTATGTCTCCGATACTGGAGGGATTTATTCACTTGCAGCACGGCACTAAATCCTTGGCGGGCACTGTATGTAAAATCTGGCTTTATAAATAAACACTACTTTGCCCTCTGCCTCCCTTCTGAGAATCTGCAAGCCCCCACCACCTCATAATGAAATAAGCCTGTGCTCCTAGCCTGATGGGAGATAGATCTTATCCTTGCTGTGTTTTAGAGACTTCCTCCTCTGTAGGATTGGAATGATAATATGCATACCTCTTTCCCTCCCACGCTAGAAGTTTGAGTGGATAATAGGCAGAACTATTCCACTGGGAGATCTCAAGGAACAAGCAAGAATCCTTTGTCCTAAACCCCACTGCTGTGCCTTGCTGCCTCAGCCTTTCCCCCAAAACAGGGAGCTTCTGCTCCCTGCTGCAGCACAAACGCAAGTATCCTATGAAGAGCCCATTGGGTTAGAAGAAACCTGAGCTTGGTTGTTCCCTCAGACATGATCATCTAGCTTGGCTTGAATGCTCCTGGTGATGGAGAACTCACTGCCCCACAAGGCAGCCAGTTCCATGGGAGACAGCTCTCTTTCTCACAGGAAGCTAAAATCAGCCTCCTTGTTACTGTTAATATCGTCTTTGGGTCCCAGCCATGCCCCTGTGGACTACTCCTGAGCAGGGGTTATTCTTTCTCCACATGGCAGCACCTCGAATATTTGAAAGCAGCAAGCACAGCTACTTTTCATTATTTTCTTCCCCCACATGAGCTGGGGGGAGACTTTAGCAAGCAGGAAAAACCGTTCGTGATAGCTTATAATATTTCCATTTCTTAAGGAAGACATAAACATGGAGCAATTTGTTACCCACTTATTGTCCTATTTTTTTTTAAGTAGAATAAATGCTATTTTCAGCTCTCGATCTACCTCAATTAACTCTTTGTTTCACAGGAAGCTGCTAAATTTAGTTGTGCTCTGAAGACTTTTCTGACCCTGCTCCTAGAAAATGTTGGTTGTGTTCCCCTTCGTGCTCCCAAGATTTAAATTATTTAAATTATCTCATTGTTTTGTTTCCTTTCGTTTATACCCAGGCGTCCCTCTCAAGACCCTAAAAGTCTCAAGCAGGGCCCATATTTTAGCCATGGTGGTATCCCTAGTGCCTCGCGGAGTGCCTGGAACTTGGTAGCGACAAACAAATGTTTGCTGCTGAATGAATGCTGTCTATACATCACAATAAAGAGGGTTGCCAAGATTTCTTCAATGCCTTAAACTATTGGGAATATGTTACTTTACAAAGCTGGTTTATTATTTCTCCTGTCAGCTCCAGGTTCCAAAAATATGGAGCACGTGTACAAATGCAGAAGCAACTTTGTATATATATACCCCATAAAGAAGATCTATGCCAGCACTCTGCTGTATTTATCTGGTGACTAGCATCAGTGGTGACACATAAAACTATACAGTTAAAAGACACTAAAGTGCAGCTTAGATGAAAACAGATGAAAAAGATAGAAACTGCTGAAAAGGCTGCTGAGAAGAAAAATATCTTTAGGCCCATTCTTAAGCATTTACATAAATAATCCCCACTAGATAGGCACTTTTTAAAAAAATTCCGGGGTGTGTGTGTGTGTGCGTGTGTGTGTGTGTGTTTGCGTGCATGTTGGGAATGGTGTTTTTAATTTAAAGTTAGCATTGGCTATGATGTCCACTCTCCTCTCCTGCTTCTTCAATGCTTAGGAGATTGTTAGACCATCTTCCAATGTCTTACATCACTTGCAAGGGGGCTGGCAGAAAGGGGACTGCTAATGACATGCACAGCCAAGGACCGCTAGAACAGCACAACTACACGCACAAATCTGGTGGCGTCAGGGAAGGGTGGTCAAGTTTAATTTCTCTGTTTACTTTCTATCAACTTAGATCAAGAACTAACATTTCATGCCAAGAAAACAATCAGTTAAGGTCTAGTCCTAACCAGACAAATTTGATGTAAGACAACTACAGTAAGAGTATTTGACAAATGCCTTTCTTTACTCAAATTCCATTTTCAGTGTTCAGTAGATTTAAGGGAGAGAAAGAGAAAGACTAACCCTAATCCTTTAATATAATCGCCAGCAGTTGTTACCTGGAGAATCTAGATGATGATTCCTGGCACTTTATGCAAAAAGTAATAATGTTAATTCTCTCCGTCTGTTGAGAAAAGGGGCTTCATAGAGTGGTTATGAGCCCGGTTGCTGCATCGCAACCTTAACCTAACTGGAAAGAGATGCTCAGGGTGTGTCACGTTGGAATCATCTCCACAGGCACCTCCCACGTCGTTTCAGACTGGAAGAAGGGCCGGGATGCAGATGCGAGCTGAACAGAAGCCGAGATGCCCAGAGAAGGTGCACAGAGGAAGGTGGCTGTTTTTGGCACTGGGATGCAAGGGACACCGAACAGGTAACGCCCTATACAGATTAGTTCAGGCAGGCAGGTAACTAGCCACAGAGGCAAACTCTGGTTTTCTGAAATGACTAAGTCTCGAAAGCCTTAAGCAGCTAGACTAGGGCTTCCCATTCAAAACAAATCCTGCAGGGTGGGACTGGGGGTTCTAGACACAGATGGCCAGGGTTCAAATCCCAACCATTCCACTTCCCAGCTCTGTGATTGCTGGAAAATAGTGTAACCTCTCTAAGGCTCCCTGCAAGTAAAAGGAGAAGAATGCTATAAACTCAGAAATCTGTGTGAGAGTTAAACAATATAAGCCTGTAAAGCACTCAACATAATGCCTGAAATACACTAAATACTCAATAAACGCTTTTTAAAAACATGACCAAGTCACAAAGCAAACATTATGAATTATCCTGAGGAAATGAAGGCAAAAGAAAGTAAAGGTTTTTCTTAAAAGGCAAAGAAGGGGTGCCGTATTAGTTCCCTGTGGCTGCCATGGCAAAGTAGCACAGGCAACGTGGCTTTAGACAACAGACATTTATTCTTTCGAAGTTCTGGAGGTCAGAAGTCTGAAACTGAGATGTTGACAGGTCTGAGCTCCCTCTCGAGGCTCCGGGGGAAAGCCTTCCTCGTCTCTTCCGGCTTCGCGTGGGCCCAGGCATGGCTGGCTCAGGCCGTGTGCCAGTCTCTCCCTCTGCCGTCACAGGGCCTTCTCTCTGTGTCTGCAGCTTCCCGTCTGTCTCCTGGGAGGACATTTATTGTTGTTCCAGGACCCACCCAGACAATCGGGGTGACCTCATCTCAAGGCCCTTAACTTAATTGCGTCCGAAAAGATCCCTTTTCCAAATGAGGCCACATGCACAGGTTCTGGCGATTAGGACAGGGACCTATCTTTCTGGGGGCCATTCAACACACTGCAGGTACTGATTAAGCAATAATTGCTAAATTTAAATTATATAGTAAAATTTAGATAAGAAGCTAAGTTTTAAAAATCATATTCTTGGTAGTATTAAAGTTATGCAATCAATTACTGTGGGAAAAATCATTGCAGTAAAAACATGTTTTTCAGAGAGAATAATGATTTAATGTAGAACTATATACTTTCTTCTTAAGTTTCATGTGTGTGTGTGTGTGTGTGTGTGTGTGTGTGTGTGTTTCACACATAGCGGGTAAATTTAAACTTTGTAATGCAGACAGCCCCTTTCACTAATACCAAAGAAAAAGTGCACTTTCTCTCTGTAGGATTATGTATTTGTATAACGAATGCTATTCTATTTGCTCTGTTAGAGGGAGTCCTAGGACTCTGCCTGTTTCGGTGCAGGTGACCAAAGGTGAGGGCGCTGCGACAAAACGAAAAGGCATCGGCATGGAGTCAGAGGGCCTGGTTTGGAATTTTTCACCCGTAGTCTGCCCTCAGCCAGATGTCTAACTGCACGGCCGCCGGTGTCCTCATTTGTAAAACGGGGGACCCTCTCCGCCTTCTTAGCTTTCACCGTGACACCCAGTCTGTGCTCCAGAACCCGCCCTGAGCAGGGGGCAGGGCACACAACCAGGGATTTGGGGACAGGAACTGAAAAGGACACAGTTTCCCTTCAACTTGTTTGGTTCTGAGGAAACCCACGGGGGGTACTCACCCGAAGGAGTTTACTCTGAGGCTGCAGGGGACTGAGACTAGAGAGCCAGCAGGAACCCAGCAAGCACTTGAGGGGGTCACATCTCTCAGCCCACCCCACCCTCACCCCTGACTCTGTCAGGACAGGTGGCTGCCGTCTGTCATTCCCGTCTCGTGCCGCCGAGCACCTTCCTTTGCTTCCGAACAACTCCTTCCTCCTCACGACTCTGAGCTGCATGTGGCTTTGCTGTCCTGTTGAGCCCAAATCTGCCTGGTGTCACCTCCCAAAACACCGTTTCAGCCTCTGCCCCAGTGCTAACTATGTCAGCCTCCAAGCTTCTGGGCTCTAAATTTCCTAGCAAATGGTCTGATCTGGCCCATTATTTCCTTTTGAGCTGGCTCATAAGTTATGGAGCACCGGGTTGCGTTGCCCTTTGGCAAAGAGACAATGGTGTATCAGCAGAAGGTGTGGCCGTGCGGTGGCAGACACAGCTACTTCTCTTACGAGGCACTGCGTGGGGGCCAGCCTTGCCTAGCCCAGGCGCCATGGCAGGCAACGATGGACGTCTGCGCAACGGTGTTCTGCCCTTCTCGGGGAGCCAGCCTTCCCTCCCCCAGCTCATACAGCTTCTCACGAGACGCTGTGTCTTACGTGGCCCCACCCTCTGACCACGGTGGATTTTCTCAGGGTGACAGCTAGAACCCCTCGGACTGATAATTGCCTTCCCTTCCATTTCCGAGGAAGAGGCTATGAGAGGCATATGATCCTGCCTCTTTCACTAAAGCCACAAATCTCAAATGCTGTTCATGGCCGTGTTTTTGGCCATATGCAGGAAACTGATGCCCAGCGTAAGAGAATGAAGCCAGCACGCAGCAGGGAGAGGCTGAGATGCGGCAGGGAGGGGATCCCACTGGCATCTCCCACGCCAGCTCTGCTTCCTCCCGAGACCCGACCAGGTTCTCTGGCTTACTTGGATCCACGGATTCTGGAAAATACCCCAAGCACCAAGGTGGCCATTGTGCTTTTGCAGCTCATGTGCTGCTGTAGCTCTCAGCCAAAGCAGTCGTAACCATCTTGCGGAGGTGCAGGCAGCACGGGCCGTGAGGGGTCTCCAGGACACCCCTGTACCCTCTGGCCCACAGCCCTCCTGTATGTGGTACTTAGAGTTGGCCAGAGTTCTGTCAACAGCATCAAGTGTCACATTTGAATGAAACAGATGCCACATATGTGGTCCCCAGTAGAATTCACTATTTTACTAATATTTATTGAGAGCCTATTATGTGACAGTCACAGGCTCTGTGCTGGGAATTTAATGAAGAATAAAATGACCTGCTGGCACTGGCAGATCCATGCTATTTTAAACTCATTTTTATCCTAGAATTCCCAGTAGGAAGGATTCGCTCTAACTGAACGTTCCACCCCAGCCCACACCCCGTCACTGAGAAACAAGAGCATACATAAACCCCAAACCCTCCCCCTGCGTAGGCTCCGACCACACCGATGTACTTAAGCCAGCGCAGGACACCGGGCGGCCAGCTTTCGCGCGTGGAGAGAAGCCCTCCAGAGCCACATTTCTATCACGACTTTTGAGACTTTCTTTCTCCTGATTCCCACAGGCAATTACAGCAAATAAAGACAGTCAAGTTGAACCATTTCTAACGGGCGGCCTGGGAGGATAAGGGTAACCGCATCGTTATCAGGTCTCCCCGTGTCCCTGCTGAGCTCCTTGAAGACAAGGAGTTACTTGATTTCCTCAATGTTTAACAGACATTTCTGATGCCCTTCTAAGGGCCCAGTGCTCTGCTGGGGGCTAAGTTTCAGTGATGAGCAAAACAAACAAACAAAAAACCCATCATTCCAATGGAAAGACAAAGAAAAAGCAAACCATAGGTAAGGTGAGGTCAGGCGATGACGAGGACTATGGAAAGCAGGTGTGCGGGGTCCAGGGCTGGGCCTCTCTGAGCAGTGGCCTTTGAGCGGATGCCCGAATGAAGAGGGGAGGAGGAGATTTGTGTGAATGCTTTGGGGATTATCTAGCAAGTGTAAATGTCTTCCATTGGAAAAAATATTCAAAAACCAGCAAGGAAGGCAGGATGACTACAGAAAAAGGAGCAGAAGAAATGCAGTTGAAAGGGTGACAGAGGCCAGATGCCAGGCACGGTGCTCCTTGGAACAGAAGCTCAGCAGGACACAAGAGGCTGCAGCTGCTGTGGGATCAGACTGCCCCTGCCCCCACTTCCGGAATCTTAGATCCAGATTCTTACTGGACAACTTGCAGTGGGTTGAATGGTAGACTGCACAAAAGGTATGTCTACATTCTGAAGTCCAGAGCCTATCAATATGACCATATGTTGGAAAAGAGTTTTTGCAAATGTAATTAAGGATCTCGAGATGAGACTCATCCTGGTTTATCCATGTGGGCCCCGAACCCAATGACATGTTTCCTTAGAAAAGCCATGCAGAGGACAGACACAGGAAAAAGAAGGTAATGACACAGCCACAGGTCAAGGAACACAGGAGCCCCCAGAAGCCAGGCAAGACACAGGCAGATTTTTCCCTGAAGCCTCTGGAGGGAGTGCTGCCCTGCTGACAACTCAATTTAGGGCTCCTGGCCTCCGAAACTATGAGAGAATGAATTTCTTTTGTTTTAAGTCACACGCAATCGTATTTTTAATTTGGTAGATGTGAGGTAACCACAAATCCTTTGTTACCACTCCCATTCAGAGAAAAGCTGTGTTTCCCCTCCCCTTGGATCTGGGCTGGCCCGCGACAGCCTTGCCCCATGGACCATGGCAGAAGTGATGCTGGGCCTGTTCTGAACCTAGGCTTTCGAAGAAGCGCCAGCTTTCACTCTGGTCTCTGGGAGCCCCTAGAGACCAGGCAGAAGTCCTGCTGGACAGACAATATGAAGAAACCATGGAGAGGGGCCCAGCTGGGCCCAGTGGATCCCAGCCTTTCGATCCCCCTGCCAAGGTGCCAGGTGTGAGAATGAAGTCGTCTTGAACCCTTCAGGCCAGGCCAGCCTGAACTGAATCCTACTGAGTGACCCTAGTTGATGGCACGTAGAGTCACCTCACTCAGCCTTGGCTGGGCTCCTGATGCACAAGTCATGCAATATAATAAAAATGGTTGCTGCTTTAAGCCTCTAAATGTAGGGATAGTTTATAACTGGAGTGCTCAATGTGTGATAACCATTGGAGGCTTGCTGGCAGAAAAGTGACCTGCTGCTGCGTGAAGAAGGGAGCCTGGGGACGAGAGCTCGGAAGGGAGATTAGCGAGGAAGCTGTCTCACTAGTGCAATGAGAGCTGCTGTTGGCCTGGAGTAGAGGGTGGCGCTGGAGGAAAAGGGAATGACATCCTATAGACATGTCAAAGCTCAAGCCTGGGTCATTTGCTGATAGTTTGGATTTGGGGCGTGAAAGAGGAGTTCCAGGGTACCTTCAGGAGTTTCGGCTGAATACCTGAATAAGTGGGAGAGAGTGAGGTTAAAGGGAAGGGCAGGAGTGAAGAATTCTGTTGTGAAGGTGTCGATTTTCAAATGTCTATTAAATGTCCAAGAGGAGAGAGCTGAACACTCCGTTCTGCAGTTAAACAAAGAGGACAAAGCTAGGGATGAAAGACGTCAGTATCTAGGGGTTATTTAAAGACATGGAAGCACATGAGCTGATCTCGGAAGCAAATTTATATGGGATTGAGGTATAAAAACCAATCGCTGTGGCACTTCGATTTAAGACATTGTGGAGATTAGGAGAAACTAGGAACGGGCACTAATATCATCTGAATATTTGTGTCTCTCAAAATTCATACATTGAAATCCTCTCCCCCAAGGAGGTGGTATTAGGAGGTGGAGCCTCCGGGAGGCGATTAGGTCCTGAGGGTGCAGCCCTCGTGAATGGAAGCAGAGCCCTTACTTACACAGAGGCCCCAGAGAGTGCCCCGCCCCTCCCACCGCGGGAGGATGCAGTGAGGAGAGGCCACCTGTGTGCCAGGAAGCAGGGCCCTCGCGAGACACCGCATCCACTGGCACCTGAGCCCAGGACCCTAGACTCCAGAACTGTGGGAAATAAATGTCTGCTGTTCATAAGCTACCCAGTTTAAAAAATACCCAGATATTTGCTACAGCAGCCTGAACAGCTTAAGACAGAAACGAAGGAGTGACCAGTGAGGAGTAGAAAAATCGAGAGCAGAGTCTCCGAAACCAATTGAGGGCAGTGGTTCAAAAAGGAGCCAAAAAAAAAGGCAAAATGTATCTGGGAAGTCAAATAAGAAGCAGTCTGCGATGACCTTTGCAGAACAAGCTCACTAGTTTGATAGAGACAAAATCCTAATTGGAATGAGATCAAGAAAAATTTGGAAGCGGAAAAATGGAGCTGAAGCATGCGGACAGGCATCGCAGAGTCATACCCACGAGGAATGGAGGGGTGAGCTGTGATCACGTGGCGATGCCTGGGTGTCTCTCTGCTGGGACGGTTGAGGACGGACAAGGAGCAGGACTCCTGAGTAATCAGGAGAGAGGGCTCCAGCACGCGGTGAGGGTGGGCTTTGGGTGGGAGCAGGCACAGCCCACCGCCACGTGGGCAGGAAGGCAAGGCGTGTGGGAACAGGCGCGGGTGGCAACGGGCACAGGTGGCAGAGTTAGAGTCGTGGATCGTTTCTGACTGAAACGATCTCCATGAAATGAAGTGTGAACATCATCTGAGAGTAGAAAAGGGAGAGAGAGGGAGAACTTTGACCTGAGAAGAGGAGACGCGAAAGAATCGTCTCAGAGGGAGGAGAATGGAAAAGGGAATGTGGCAGGATTGACTAGCAGTGCTGAGGGCCCATTTTGTATTTTCCGTCTTAATTTAAAGGACCCCTGGCAGTCGTGGACAGTCACCAAAGAGATGTGTCACTCAGATCCCTCTCACGAGAAGGAACTTGGGATGGGCTGGAGAAGAGCAGTTAGCTGACAGCCTCCCTACGCAGTGCCTCCGGGCTCTGCTGGAACGTTTGAGCCAATGCCATCCTCTTCTCGGCAGTCCCCAGCCCATGACTGAGCACGGAAGGGGTCCAACAGGGGCCTTCGCCATGGGCGGTCTTTGCACCGGCGCTCCTCGCTGGGTGGGCCAAGACGCTCTCAGAGGCGCAGTGTGGGCCGAGGCTCTGCCTGCGCTCTCACACGTGTCAGACACGCCTGGCCTTCGGAGAGTGTCCCTTGCCTACTCCCGCCCCTCCCAGCTTTATCTTTCAGAGGAATCCTCCCTCCCCAAACCCACTGCCAGTGCCATCTTGGTTTCTGCTTCCTAGACTTTCCAGCTCACACAACATGGCTGTGAGTTGGTTCTCCAGTGGCCGTCAGTTGTTCTAGTCGTGGTCCCCACACACGAGGTATATAGAGAGCTGGATTTCAACGAGCACACAAGAAGGGAAGAGCTCCCGATGCATGCAGGTCTAACTCTGAACATGGAATCCAAGCTGGTTAAGAAGAGGAGTGAAACCCTGACCAGGGTGACAGACCCTAGAAAGTCGTGAGAGTCAGGTCATGCACCCGGGCCCTGTCCAGCGTGTCTCCCATCCCCTTCCTTGGAAAACTAACCTGGGGAAGACAGAGTCCCTGCTGAGGATTGCTCCTTGTGTTCTCGCTTTGGCCACGGCCTTGAGCTGCTGGAAGATCACGTTTACACTGCACGCCTTCCTTGTGTTGGGCACTGTGCTAGGTACGTTGTATCTATTTTTAACCATCTAAGGATTCAGCAAGAGATAGTTGAGGTAGATATGGTTTTACCAATTGTTACATGTGAGGAAACTGAGATTCATATCGCCAATGAGCCGCTGTTGTAGGATTTAGACCCAACTGCACTTCAAAGACTTCAGCCCTTCCTAAGCCCTTTCCGCAACACAACATTGTTGGTACTTGTTAGATACAACTTACATGTCAGAGATGCTAATTCATTTAATCTTATGTACACAGAGTTGGTACGGTATGCAAATGTGTATGTAAATGATTGTTTTAATTTATACAAACAAAGATGCAAATGTATCCTTAGGTTTACAGGAAACTGGTAAGATAACTTTACCTCAGTTGACCCATCCTCAGGGCTCCAGCAAATGTGAATCATTCTAATATAAATAAACTCTCAGCTTTCCATGTGAGAGCTATTCCTTCAGAATTTAAAACACTGAGTCTCTGGACCCCTATCAAGGATATTTTAGACTCTTCATGATGTTCTTCAGGGCTGAGATAAATGTAAAAAACAAACATCTTTCTGGAATTTTCTCTCTCCAAATATAGGAAAAAAGAATCTATCCAAGACATAGCTCTGGTCTTTGGCAGTCTGATTTCTCTAATCGTACCTTTTCCTGAATTCACAGCAGCCACAATCCCCTGTCTCTGTTCTCACCTCAGCCAGCAGACGAGGATTATGAGCAGATAATTTAATCTGCAAGTTGCTGGGAAAATCTACCACCAGCCCCTGCATCCTGCCCCACTCTCTGAAGTGTGCGGTCTAAAGTCTGTCCCATCTTTAGAGTCTCCGTCAAAATGTAAGTCCCCTCGGGCTCAGCAGCGACTATCACCTAACACTTAACCACTTAATGCAGGGGGAAATGCTTATGCAAATATATTTTAAGTTTGAGGTGTTGGATATGCTAATTACCCTGATTTAATCATTACAATTTTATACAGATATTAAAATACCACACCGTACCCCATAAATATGTACAATTATTATGTGTCAATTAAAAATAATTTAAAAACAAATAAAACATTTTTAAAAATTAGGTGGAGAAGAGGTAGGATAGAAACAAGAAAGGGGCCCCCAAAGGGGGAAACGGACAGGCTACAAGGCAAATGTTGCCTGGACAGATGACTTCCCTAAGGCTACACATGTCCCCGATGTCACCTCGCAGAAGGACGGCGACTCCTCTGCTTGAGACTCACAGTACATGCTGCAGCTCCTCGGTGGAACTTTCTCTGTCTTGCTGAGCCTTTCACATGTGGGTGCGTCTTCTTGAGGCCTCGTTCCCACATCTGCCTGATGGCCGGTGGCCCTCCCCAATCTGCTTGGCACTGTGCCTCTTCCTTCCTCATCTCAACGGATCCCTCTCTGTGCTCCCCCAGCACTCTTTAGGAAGTCCAGGGCACAGTGATCCTGCTTTATTTATCTTCATATTTCCAGCATCTAGCTCAGTGTCTTAAACAAATAGTTTTAATAAATATTCAAGTGACAAAATGACACTCCGCTACAGAATTCAGCGCATTGTTCAATAGCTGCTAGACTGTCTGTTTCTCTCACCAGACTGCTACACGCTGAAGAATTGTGTCCATTGGCTGCTGTGCCCCTAGGAGCTTAGCACACTGCCTGGCCCAGAGGGGTGCCCAATAAATAACTCTAGAGTCAATTAATTAACTTGGGCAGCATGCATTTTCACCTGTAAGCTGGATTCTTTCAAGGTGGAAATGGTTTCTTCTCCTTCCGGTATTGCTGTCCTCAGCACCTAGCAGAGGGTTGTCTGAAGCCCACGGTGGATGGCCAGCTCTGCCAGCTCCCAGCGAAGGATTCCCTGCAGCTGCACCCTCTGCACCCAGCAAGAGGCCTGGACCCTTCCCAGAGCCTCATTATCCTCACCTCTTCTTCCCTCCTTTTCCTGCTGTTTCTGGAATTAAGGTGCTGCAGCCCTGGCCTCACTGTGACACTCATTACTCTGGTATTGATGGCCTTCCACCTCCCTGTTATTCTGTGAAGATTAGAAAGCAGAGCCCTTTCTTGGGCAAGGGAATGGGTTCTGTCAGTATTCAGTGTGTAACAGCAGAAAGTATAATAAATTCTGGCAGTCAATCGAATATGACATGATAATGAATGTTAACATCATATGCCCCCCTTTGCCTGCAGAGGGGAAAGTCATGTTAGATTACAGCTAAACACAGGCACCTTGTGATTTCTATTTGCCTCTCTTTCTTTCTCCTCCTTTCCCTGGTCTGACCTCAGCACTTGCTCAACTATACCCCCGTGTCCCCAACTTCATTGTCCTGGCGTTGCTCAGAAACACCCCTTCAATTCCCCGAGCTCCACATCCTCCATGTAAGAAACCTGACCTCAGATGCAGCCTCCCTCCCCAGACTTACCAGAATGCTCTGCCTGGAGAGCCCCCTGCAGCCGTCGAGCAGCCCCCAAGTCTGAACCAGACTGAGTAGGATAACACAGTGGCGGCGTCCATCCTTTGAACTAAAACCCAAGCTTGGGGCCACCGAGACTCCTGCTCCTCCCCCACGAAAGGAATACAAAGCAAGACCAGAGTCAAAGACCTGTTTCTTACCTTAGTTTTCCTCCAAATTCCTTGGTTTCAGGGGCCCTGCCTGCTATTTTGAGTTTAAAAAATTCAGGGTCCAATAATATAATTTCCAGGATCTGCATTTGTTCAGTTGCATTATTGTTAATAAAACTAATAATACCCTTATGTGTTTTCAAAAAGGAATTTAGTATCATTGGAGCCAGAAGGAGTTTTTAGAGAAATGTTCTTAAGCAGCCTGAGGTCCCTTCACTGGCCAGCCTGAACCTGCTCCCCTGGACAGCCAGAGCATGTGATAATTGTCCTTTAACCATGGAACTAAGAGTAACCTTCCACCAATAATAACCATTAATAAACCATGATGATGTGCCAAGCATTATGCCATTTAATCTTACTACACACACACATACGCATATGGACACATGCATAATATATGCAATGTGGGCTCAGAAAGTTCTAGGCATTTATCCTAAGTGCCAGGACAAGAGTCAGTCTCTCCACTTTATCCACCAAGCACCAATATAAAGAGTCACTGTTGACCACATGGCTGGTACTCATTCTTTCTCCCCCAGGAACATCCCTCATACCAGTCAATTGGAGATATTCAGGCTTCCTGTAACAAAGAGCTAAGAATGGCCAGATGTGGTGGCTCACACCTGCAATCCCAGCATTTGGGGAGGAAAGATGGAAGGATCCCTTGAGGCTAGGAGTTCAGGACCAGCCTGGGCAACATAGGGAGACCCTGTCTCAACAAGAAAAAAAAGAATTAGCTGGGCGTGGTGGTGCTCGCTGCTAGTCCTGGCTGCTCGGGAGGCTGAGCAGGAGGATTGCCTGAGCCCAGGAGGTCAAGGTTGTGGGGAGCTATGATCGTGCCACTGCACTCCAGCCTGGGCAACAGAGTGAGACCTCGTCTCTAAAAGAAAATTTTCTAAATAAAAAATAAATAAAAAAGAGCTAGAACTGTGTCTAATTTAAGAATAACTATCATTATTATTAAATCTGGTTCTTTGCGGTATACAAAGCTCTTTTTCCTACATTATTTCTCTTAATTCTCAAAAGAAATAAAGTAGGTATTATTATTATGCTTATCTTACAGATAAAGAAACTAATGTGACCTCATCAATGTTCATAATTGTTTAAGTCTTTAAAATACAGACTGAAAAAGAGGTCCTCAAACAACCAAATTAAATTTGATAGCAATAATGGTCTTAATGTTATTTGTATGTCACTTTATGATTTCAAAGTATTTGCACATACATTTAGTTTCCAAATTAAATTACATAAACATGCAGGAATTTTAAGATATGAATGTTCAACCCAGTCATCCCACACCTGAAATCTTTCATAGAGAAATAAATAAAATGCAGGTGTCTATACCCAACAGTTATTTCATCGTATTGCCTCCTTGAAGGCAATCCAGGGAGCATGGCCACAAAGAGGGAACTCCCAGGGCTCCCTGCAGACCGCAGCCTCAGTCCCCAGAGAGGAAGCTGCACCTGACCTTCTCTCTGCACACTCCACACTGCCCGCAGGGGAGGGAGAATTGCTCACTTGATTGCTGAGTGCCTAAGATCCAAGGGACCTCATTTCAACAGTGGATAAATTTGTTGCTTTGAAAGACAATGCTCATTTATAAAACTATGTTCTCTTCCCAGTTTCTCCACCTGAACCTGGTGGACAATCCTGTGCTACAGGTTTCACGTGGGTTGTAGGGAGAAGAAAAATGCTGACTTTATAATAATAAGCGGAAAAAAGCAGGACCCAAAATTATACACACCCAGTAGGACCTGAACTGTGTTTAAAAAAAAAAAAAAAAAAAAAACTTCTTTAGTGACTAGGAGCCTATTCATTCTCATGTTGATATTTACCTTTATAATCAGTATGTGTTTCCTTTATAATCAGAAAACATTTTCAATCAATGGGACAGATGAGATTGGATTGACAAGAAGTTGTATACAAAAATTCCAGGAGTTGTAGTTGACCTAACCTCTGCATGAGGCTTCCAAAAGCCACCTCAGTGGCACTTTGGGCCTATCCTAAATAGTAGACTAAATAGTAGACTATCCTAAATAGTAGACTAAAGCCTATTTGAGTTAAAGAGTCTTCCAGAAAGACCCTCACAGGGAATAGGACCATCCTCCAGGGCAGAGGGCACGATGTCTATCAAGCCACCAAATGCTCTGCCTGGCACGTGGTGGGTCCTTAAATTCTAGAATTTATAAGAAATACAGGACTATATGCTCCAAGACTATATTTGGGCATTTGCTCCAAACTGCTGAAAGACGAAGCCACATTTCCCCAGTCCCGGCCTGCTCTTTCTTGCAAATGCTCAGACAGATCCAGCGCTCCCAGTGGTAAGCACCTAACGCGTAGCAGGACCTGTGTGCCAGACATTATGCTGGGGTATTTCAAACTGTGTTGTTTTAACCTCAATATGCAAAAAAATCTTGTGGTCTGCTCAGTGTTTTATGATTTAAAAGAACTCCTTTCTCTCATGCCCAGTGCTCTCTGCCCTGTTAGAATTCCCCGTCCCTTAGGCCTCTGCACGTGCTGCAGCTAGCTTCTTTCAGCCAGCCTTGCTCAGTCATCGCTGGGAGGCTGGAAGGGACCTTGGAGAGCATCTAACTTAATCCTTCATTTTACAGATAAGTAATTGGAGGCTCAAGAAGTTAAGCAACTTGCCCAAAGCCAGCCAGCTCTGTAGCGGCAGGGCCGGGCCATGGGCACAAACACACTCCTGTTTTCATTGAGCCTTGAGATCAAACAATTTACACTTTACATATAAAGATGGGGCTGGGTATAGGGGCAAGTGCCCTGGAGTCAGCAGTTCAGGATTGGTGGCCCTCTGATATCAGCTAGTCCTCTGGCTTCGGGCAGACCACTTTGCACTCACTCTGGGCCTGAGGTTCCGCTTCTACAAAACCATCCAGAGGAACTGCTGCAGGGTTAGCTGAGATCATATATGGGATCAAAAGCACTTTGTCAGCTGCCAAAAGATGATATAAATTTTAGGCATTGTTATTTGATTGCTAAGTTGAACACTTTCCCAGGAGTCTTTGCATTTTAAAGGTGATTCCCTTCATGTCCGTCTTTAACCCTGTAGCCAGTGCTGGTAAGAACGCAGGTGGTAAGGCACTCTCGCACACCGCTGGTGGGAAGGCAAGTAACTGCAGTGATCTGGGAAGATCTAGTAAAACTCAAAATAGACACATGCTTTGTCCTCCAAATCGCACTTATTAGCACCTAACCCATGGAAATGCAGACAGAGCACTAAAACTTACATACACAAAGATGTTTATTGAAGCATAGTTTGTAGTGGCTACAGTGGAAAGAAATTGAATGCTGGTCAATAGGGGAATGGCCTAATACCTGCAGAACACTCACATTATACAATATTCTTCAACTAATAAAAACAACATGTTCTTGTTCAATCTATATCTATTGACCCAGAGGGATTTCTATGAGGTATTATTAAAAGAAAAACAAGTTGCAGAGAAATGTACTTATTTAATTTCAATTTTGTGAAACTATGAGTAAAATGATCCCCTATATTTGTGTTAAGAAAGAGCAAGGGAGGCGGAGAGGGAGGAGAGACTAAGTCAGCAGGAATTAGGTCTTGTTAAGCCAAAGGAATGAATGTCCAATGGTGGAATTTCAGGAATGTCAACCAACAGGAAAATGAATTCAAAATGAAGCTGGGGAGACATCAAACGTGATAAAAGGCAGGCAGTCTCTGCCTGGCGTGCGGCTAGCAGCTGATTCTGCCCCTACATCTGTGCTGCGGTTCACACTCCTCGTTCTCAAGTCCAGGTGTCTGCAGCTGGTTAGGCCCATCGTCCCTTTGCCAATCTCTGCAAGGAAGCAAGAACCTGTGTGGGAAGCACATCCAAGTGTTTTGGATTTATCACTGCCTCATTCTTGGTTTCTCCATTAATATTTAGGATAGGGCCCAAAGTGCAAGCCAAGGTCATAAAACAAGAAGCAAGCAATTGAGTATTCTCAACAATAATGTCGCACCCTTCAGAGCACAAAGCTGATGGACTTCAGCATGTAATTATCAATATAGACTGTCGTTTTAAGGAGCAAGGTTTTTTAATCACAATAAAACACTCCTGTGCTGGCAGAGCTCTGCGCCTGCAGAGGCCTTACCGCTGCGCTGTCGCCACCATCCAGACGTGGGCCCAACGGGGAAGCGTGCAGACTGCAGTCGAAGGAGGGAATCTCAGCTTTGCTCAGTCAGGAAGCCCATCAAGAAGGTGGGGCAGCTGGTAGCAAGCAGGGGCGATGGTAAAATTATACAGTCCCATAATTCCCTGTTACTTCACGGTGACAGTGAGCTGAGCTATGCAGATTCAGGAAAGATGGCTGTAATTAGCTCCTCAAATGCCATCTTGTCTGGGAAGCCTTCCCCTCACGCGCAGAGTGAATTGTTCCTTTCTCTATATGTCCTTAGTACTTTGTTACACCCCTTCTCAGCACTTTCTGTGGCACTTACTTGCTTGTCTTTCCCTGATGTCTTTTCTTTTTCGTCCTTATGTTAACCCTTCCCTCACCATGGCTTAGCAGGGTGTGGATCCTCATGCAGGTCGATGGATGCTGAATGAATCTGCCTCTTCTCTATAAAGTACTGCGTGGGAACAGTCAGGGGGAAAAAGCCCCAGGCTGGAAATGAACTCAGTGTCCTGAAGAGATACCTGCATCCCCATGTCTCCTGCAGCATTACTCACAATCGGGAAACAACCTAAGTGTCCACCGACAGATGAACCCAGAAAATCTAGCATATATACACAATGGAATATTATTCGGCCATAAAAAAGAGAGAAATCCTGCCATTTACAACAATATGAATGAACTTGGAAGCCATTATGCTAAGTGAAACAAGCATAATCACATGCACAGACACATTCCGGATGATCTCACGTATAGGTGGAATCTGAAACTGTCGCACTCAGAGCAGACAGTAGAGCGGCAGTTGCCATGGGCTGGGACGCGGAGGGAATGGGAAGATGCTTTAAGTTATAAGATGAATAAACCCTGGGGACCTAATGCACAGCATGGTGACTACAGTTAGTAACGCTGTACTGTTCACTAGAAATTTGCTGAGAGAATAAATATTATGTGTCTTCATCCCCCCACACACACACACAAAAGAGTAACTAAGTGTGGTGATGGATGTGGTGATGAATTTGATTGTAGTTATCGTTACACAATGTAGACATACATCAAATCATCCCATTGTAGTCCTTGAATACACACAATTTTTATTTGTCAATTATACCTCAATAAAGCATGAAAAAATAACTTAATGCAATAAAATTTTTACTCCATAAATAACTTCTAGGAAAAAAAGGAAGGCAAAAAAAAGCCCAAGCCTTGAAAACTCCAGTTCCAGCTCTATCGCAAACCTCTCTATGATTTCAGACAGGTCACACAACTGCCCTTGGATTAGTTTACCCCTCTGTAAAAGGAGCACAACATAAAATACTGGGATTGTGAAAAAAAAAAATTGACTAGAGAAATCACAATCAAGTAGCAGCGAGACACATGCCCTCTTCCTAAAGGCCCTCTCCAGTGTGCACCAGCAACCCCCTCCAGTGGAGTGCGCTCACACATCCCCTCCTCCCAGAAGCCTTCCACACCAAGCCAAGGAGCCTTCGTACTTGGCTAAGTACTGCTTGACCCACAGTTATCTACTTGGAACTCTTTTTACCCATGATGCTGTAAGGAAACAGACAGACAGACAGACATACTTTTTTTGTATGTATTTTTATTGTATCTGTGTATCCCCAGGGCCTATCCCCAGTACATAGTACCTGGCCAATAGTCAGCATCCAATAAAAATCCAATAGATGCACGAATGGGCAGATGGGTAGGTGGGTGGGTGGACGGATGAGAGGAGGGAGAGAAGGAGAAAGGGAAGACTTGATGTGTTAAGTTCTGGTTTGGTTAAAATGCCTGTGAGCTGATCTAACGGTAGAACTGATATCTACATGCTATTTGCTGATGTGTAAAGATAAAAACAGAATGGAATCTCTCTAAGATTTTGGGACTTGAAATTTTAAATATGATTCCTCTCTTGACCTGTCCTTATTTGAATTAATCACACCTATTAGTGGTATCAGTACAAATCATACTATCTTTTAAGTGTTTCTCCAAATATGGGTGGGAAGGGAAGGGAGTGTCTATTATGTGCACTATGGCTGATCTTTCATTAATCCTCACAACAATCCTCTAGGGCAGTATTATTAGGCCCATTTTATGGAAGAGAAAGCTCAGGCCAAAGAGGTGAAAAATTCACCTAAGCTCATTCTGCTAGGTAGTGGCAGAGCAAGAATTCACCAAAAGCCAAACCCAGTGGTCCACAACGTATCTACAAGGAAACTGTTTCCCATCCATCTCCAGAGCAAATGTGATGCATGGTGAAAAATTGCGGGAAGGGAGAGTGGCAACTGGTTCATTGCAAACGTGCTCCGCCATCATTGCTTGCTCACTGTCTCCATCTGGCCCACCCACATGACCTGCCTCAACTCAGCCAAGCATGAGGGTAGCAGTATATGTCCTCTCACCCGAGAGCCTGCTTACCCATCTCTCTGGCGTGCGGAGCTCTGTAACGTGGACACCCACCTGTGGTGGCCTGCTCAGTAGGCATGAAGGGGGCTGCGCTGCATATAAATGGACTCTTTCACTTAGCAGGAGGCAGGTAATTTCTTTTGTCCCTGCTGATGCATTATTGATTGTGATGAATGTCAGAGTGGGAGCCCATTCCAGGAGCCATTAAACAATAATTTCATCTCCGGTGGGTAATTGATTGTCAGGGGCCCACAGTGGCCAGTTGTGAAGTGGTGGTAACAGTGAATGTTTTTATTTGGGGCAGGGTGCGAAGAGAAGATTGCATGATTTATTTATCAAATATCAAGCCCAGTTTTCAGAAAGAGGAAGCTGGACTGTGAAGTTGACCTTCTCTGAAGCTCAGGCAGCCTGTCTCCTGAGGTCAGATTCCTGCAGCTCAGTGTTAAGGGCATATCTGGGACTCTGTCCTCTACCGGCTCCGAACCACCCTATTGCTGGTAGCCGCCCTCCCCACCCAGCCAGAAATCCTAGGCTCTGATTCTTAAGAATCAATAACCCTTGTCTCCTCCCAGCGCCCGAATCCTCATAGCCCATATACTCACCATCGAAATCCAAATGTGTATTCTCTTAGGACAAGACAGTTTAGATCTGCTGGGCCTCTGAGTTCCTTTTATCAAATTCCTTCTTATCCGCTTATCCCTAGATGATATCATCGTCTAAGGGATCCTGATGCAACTCAATCCCCAGGTGAAAAAGTGTCACTTGCTCCCACCTCTGGATTCTTAACAGCGATACACTCATGAGACCGATGCTATGTTCTCATTATTTGCATAGATTCCTGCCTTGACCACACTGTCGGTGATTCTTAATCTTTTCTAGATGACAAACTCCTTGCAGGATTTGATGAGATGTATGAAATTTGTCCCTTGGGAAAAACGTGAGCGTCTTGCCAGATATACAAAATATTGCATACAGTTTTAGAGTGTTTACTCATCCACTGAAAATCATTCATGGACCTCATGTTAAGAACCTCTACCCTGACTGAGCTGTCTGAGGCCAATATCTTCCTCGCCTTTGTGTCTCCAGGCACAGTGCAATGTGTGGCACATGGCAGGTGCTTAACGAGTGCTTGTTGAATGGGTGCAGACTGTCTCTACAGGGTGGCTCAAGTATGCGGGTGTGTAGGCTCACCTGAGCTGGGGGCCTCAGGTATTACTGACTTAAGGGCTACGAAGTGGCATCTGGAGCAATGCAGATGCAAGATGGAGCTGCTGCTGCTGTCCTCAGCTGGACTTGGTTCTATGCTTAGAGTTTTGAAAATGGAGAGATTGTGGATCAGAAAAGGCATGAGCATTAGCACTGTGCAGCACAGCTTTGTAGAACTGCATTGGAAACTTCAGAAAGCACCAAAATGTAGAAACCAAAGCCAAGGAAGGTCCAAGACTTACCCAAACCTCTGGGCCCCACTCTTCACATTTTGTTTTTAGAATCAGAATATTCAGGTTAAACGCCTGGACACAATAACCCTGCCCATAATCCAACAAACAGCAAAATCACTCTCATGACCAAGCTAACTTATGACTTTGGCTTTATCCTCAGCCCCCGTAAATATGACTCTCTATGTTCCTTGGAACTACTTATCTTTGAGCATGAACAATTTTCAGTCTGCAGCTTTAAGGAATATGCTGCCAAAGACAAAGGTTGCTGCAGGGAAGGTTGTATAACCTCATGGTGAAGAATGGAGGTTCTGGAATCAGAGTGCTTGGATTCAAACATTAACTCTAATGCTTATCAGATACAGGATCATGGGCAAGTTACTAACCCTCTCTATGCTTCGGTTTCCTTGACTGTAAAGTAGAAGCATCATAAGTCCTACCCCACAAGGCTGTGGGAGGAATAAGTAGGTGATACATGTATATGGCTCAGGACACATAAGTGCTCATTAAACGTTAGCTGCTGCTATTACGACAAGAGGTGTTTGTGGATAGGTGTTGCTATTGCAGTTATGAGTTCTCTGAGTATATCTGTGTAGAAGGAAAGTCTTATTTTATTTTAGCTCACATATCAGTTGAGCAGTAGTTCATATGGGAGAATTACATTATTCTCCAAAGGTAAGAAACCAACCTTTTTGACAAGCTCCCATTCTCTCTGTATATGAAGCACTTCAACCCTCAAAGTTGGTTCAAATCCTCATGCATGGAGCCCTCCTTGGCACCTCCACCCTATATGGAAATGCTCCTTTATTTTGACCTCCTGATGCATTTACTATATAGGCTCCTTCTCTTGAAACTCACTCAAACATTTATTATATATCTATTTCATAGTTAGATTCCTCAAAGATTGAACAATACTTCAGGACAGAAAGCATGTCTTTTAGTTAGGGTTCTGCCAGGACCAGCCTTGTTCCCCTTAGGATGCTCCCATGTCATAGATAGAGCATTAGACCTTATATAAAAAACCCAGGTTTAAATTCCTTCCTTGCTGGCGAATGTCAGAGTGGAAGCCCATGGCTGTGGGCTGTGACTCTGGGCAAGACACATGTGAGCCCACCCTAAGATCTGTTTCCACTTTTTCCCTAATGATAAAACCCCTGTTTTTAGCTTGAACATGACTATTTGGAATAAAGACAATATTTTTCAGTTCCCTTTAAAGTTGAGTGTGGCCACGTGACCCAGTTCCAGCTAGCGAGGTCAAAATGGCAGCCGTGTGAGATTTTACCCCTTCTTGATCCGTTTTTTCATTATGTTTCCTGGAATTTGTATACAGTGGCTGGAGCTATGTCTAGCTGCCATCCTGGACTAATTTGGCTGAGGGACACACCTAGGGATGGTGGAGTCTAGATCCCCAACAATTTCGTGGGGTCCTAATACTACCTGGACTGCTTTCTTCCGAACTTTCTTTAAAATGAGAGAGAAATAAATGTTACTTGCAGGCTGAGTCTAATCCTAACTATGTATGCTGAGTCTTGGTTTTCTCGTCAGTACAATGTAGATAATAATCCATATCTCCATGACATATGAAGCAAATGTTACAAACGTAAACTCGCTGAACAGAAGCTGAATCATAAGTACTTACAGAAAAAAATGAAGAAATGAAAAGAAGAGAAGTACAAAGGAGAAAATTAGAAGGAAAGACTAGTGGTCTCTGCAAACGTGGGGATGGTATTTTGAAATGAGCACGTCAGGGATAAGGGCCGAGCTGGGCCTGGGAGAGGCCCTCCCCACAGTGTCTTCAGACTGCACCCAGCACGAGCTGTTCTTTACCCTAATTTCCCACGTCCACGAACACAAACATGAAAAAGAGCTGGAGGAAACCCCCATAGGAAAGATCTGGAAGTCTGCAGGAAGGGGGCAAAGTGGACAGCAAAACACCAACTTCATGTCACTTTCAATGAACTTGAAAAAGTGAAAGAGGGAAAAGTCATCTTTAATGTCCAGGAGGAGAGTTTATCTGTCTCCACTGCCTGTGAAAGGTGGATTTATCATGGATTTCCTTCTCCCTGTCCTTTATTTTTTCATTCTCTACTCACTCCATTATCTTGTCAGCTGGAACCGCCAGCTCTCCCAGAGCCCTCCATCACTTCTCTGCTGCCGTCTCCAGAAAGTGCCTACAGACTCTCCACCAAGCCAGAGGCTGCCCCTCGCAGATTCCAAGCTGGCCCTCCTGCCGCCGTAGTGCGACAGATGATGGATCGAGATGGTTTCCTGGGGTGCCTAGTACCAGGCCCTCTGTGCCAGCTAAGCTCGGGTCTCCCCCACGTGCCTCCAGACCCTCACCACTCCTACGTGACTCCCCTGTGCACCTCAGAAAGCCTCCACCCATGTGAGCTTTGCCGGGATGTGTTCTACCCACCTCCTCGACACACCGGGCGCTGACGCCCCATTCTGCATGCCAGCTTTGCAAGTCCTGCCTGACGTCTTCCCCTAGAAAAGACAGCTCTGGAAGACAGGTGGGTGTCCCTCTAGGAATGACTTTCTTTACAAGAGTTTGTTTTGTTTTAAAATGATTTCAACTAAAATGTGTGGAGCCCATGTGAGATGCTTCTACTCGGGCCATCAGTTGATACTCACAGGGCATTCCAATGTATAAGTGAGGAAAGGGCTGGCAGGGAAGTTTTCAAATGCCAGCATCCTCCTGGGCATTAAATAGAGGAACTCGGATTTAAACCCAAAATTCTATGCCGTGGAGCCTGCTACTTTCCACTACATTTTCTCTGTCTCTTCATTAGTCTAGAAATACAGACCCTGCTATGGTCTGAAGGGTTGTTTCCTCCCCAAACTCATATGTTGAAATCCTCACCCCAGCATGATGCTATTAGGAGGTGGGGGCTTTGGGATATGAGGAGGTCATGGCATTAGTGCCCTTATAAAAGAGGCCCAAAGGAGGCCACTCATCCCTTCCACCACGTGAGGATGGCCATCTATGAGCCAGGAAGAGGGCCTTTAGCAGACACTCAATGGGCCGGCACCTTGATCTTGGACTTCCCGGCTTCCAGAGCCATGAGAAATGAGTTCCTGTTGTGTATTAGCCTCCCAGTCTGTTGTACTTGTTAGAGTGGTTTGCATAGACTGAGAGTGCTCTGGTGCCCGCTAGCTTCCTCCCGGCCCCATGCGGCCACCTCCTGTCAATAATGCCTCCCAGGACCCGCCTCCCTTTATTCTACACCTGCTGTCTTTGTGAAAAGCCTGATTTTCCTCCTTCCCTAAGCCTCTGCCTATGTGGCCCTAGTTCTTTGCCAGAGGAGCTTAAGATCTTCCCTTTAGCCCAAACAGAGGCTGCTGCCTGCACATTTGCATAAGTGAATGTTTTGTTTCAGGAAATCCATGCCACAGCCAGTTCTCACTGCATCTCTGGAGAAAGGGAGTTTCCTTTCCTTCGCAGCGTGCATAAGTGCTTATGCAGGGAAAGACAGCACAAGGCTAAATCCTAAACCAGTACTTTGTAAACCATTTGAGTCTGTGTGTGTATTTGTTTGAAGAAGTAGCGCCCTTTTTTTTTTTTTTTAACAAGAGAAATCTTCTGTGGACCCAATACGTAGAACACAACAATGCTATTCCAGGGGAAACCTCGGCCCTCTCTCTAAGTCTTCCCCTTGGGATCCCTTTTACCTCCCTAGGCTCCAGCAGTCCCACAGAACCCCAGGGTGCCACTAACAACCGCTGAAAAAGCAGTATAACATTTCAAAATAACCAACTCCATTTCATTAGCTATTTCTGATACACACGTGAGTGATTTTTCTCCTCTCTGGGTGGCCCCTACACCAAAAACCTGTTTTTAAGGATCTGAGGACTGCCTGCCAGGTCCTGGGTACGCTTCCCACTGTTCCTCACACTACAGCTTCCGCTGTGTCGGGACGACGTGGGCAGAAGTGAGGACAGTACCAGCAGCTCGGCCCCCAGGTGCCACATTGTCGTGCTGCCCACAGTGGCCCCAGCGCATGGAACGGTGTCTGATGGGTGGCATGTGCTCAGGAAGTATGTGATAAATGGGTCCAAACTATAAAAACCATTCCTGTATCTTCCCAGCCTTTCTCCAGATGAGGAAATCTTTCTCCAAATCTCACTCCCAATTTCCTAGTATATTTGGGTTTTCATTAACCAGCTTTCGTACTACCCAAGCAAGGGCCTGCCCCTAGATTTTTCAAATCCTTTGTAAGATGTAGAGCCGAGCCGCAACTATGTTTCTTCCTTTGGGCAGATAGTTAATGAGCACCTACTATGGAATGGATGCTGTTACGTGCTGGGGAAACAGAGATGATGGAGACACAGTTCCCGCCTGCCAAGACCTCAGGGAAAACAGATTCCTGAAAAACAGCTACAACAGACACCTCAGGGCCCGAGGGTTGGAAAACCACCTCCTCGTGGTTTCTGAGTGCTGTTTGCATATTCCTATATGGGCAACCTACGATCTCATGGGACTTTTTAAACGGTTTGGGCCGACTGAGGCTGCAAAGCACATCGGTTGAGAGTGTGAATGGACCACCTTGCTGCGACTCCGGCTCTTCACCTTGCCTGTGCATCCTTGGCAAGTCCCTAACTCCCTGTATCTCAGTTTCCTCTGCTTCAAAGTGTTGATATGAACAGGATTGAATTAAATAATGCGTGTAAAGTGCTAAGAATAGTTTCTGGCACATAGTGACTATTCAATAATTACCAGCCTCTTCGTGCTTGTCTAAGGGACCTCGAGGACAGCTGGGACTTTTTAATGGATGAACTCGCGCACCTTCCTGTGCCCTGCTCTACCACAATGCATTGGGTTTCTTTGTTCCCCTCAGTCCACTAAACCCTTGCTCCTGTCATTCTGTCACATTAAATCCAAAGAGGACCTTGCCAAGCCCCCGGCCTTCCCAGGTCTGGCCGAAGGGACTTCCATCACTTGGCTCTGGGCAGTTAGCAGCAGGGCAGCCAGGCCCCACTCCATTTTCTGGTGTTTTTGAGATCCTTTAAGGGGGAAGGGGTACAAACATCCAAATATAGCATATGGTAGTGAAGTTTCATAAAATATATCTTGACATGCTGCCTCTGACACCTCCCTCCACACATAATCCTGATCACATTCCCTGTCACACAGGAGACACGCAATGTCTCTTGAATTCCACATTCAGAACAGTTTGGTAGCATTGGAAAGCCTTCCGCTGCACAATATGATATCTAACAGCATTGTGGATTTAACACTCAACTTCTTTGGGTTTTACTCTTCCTCAAGTGGGACTCAGAGGTGACTTCTTATGCACACTGACACCAGGAAGTCACAACCCTTTGGTTACCTTTCCAGTTAACCCAGAAAAACATTAGAGGCAAGTCAATAAAAGTCTATGGAACAAGAAAATGTGAAAGGATATTAGAGGACAATTTGTCCAGTCTTCTTTGCTTTCTAACGAATGAGGAAACCAAGGCCCAGAAATGGCTAGTGACTCCTCCAAGGCCACCAACAATGTCTGGTCCTTTTGACTTCATCATGACATGATGGTGACAGGAGTTGGAAGGGGCCTGCCCTCTCCAAAATTTATGATCTTCCCTGTGGAAGGGAAAGAGCTTCTAAATCAAAAATAAACAATGAGAAG